>VMDO01004106.1:0-130643 GCA_007922755.1 Pedetes capensis
CTTTTTGAGACAGGGTCTCGCTAAGTTACGCAGACTGCCTCTGGTCTCAAACTTACGATCCTCCTGCCTCCGCCTCCCAAACTACTGGGATTACAGGTGTGCGCCACCACGCCCAGCTCCTCAGTATGACTTTTGATGGCACTTTCCCCTGAGGGTCTGCCCTGCCCACTCCCCTGTCCTCCCCTGCCACCACCCCCAGGAACAGCTCTCCAGAATGCCCAGCGTGTCCCCTCTACTGCTGCCATCTCCCTGAACAGGGATTTCCGAACCTGCCTCTGTGTCCCCTGTCGGAATGAGGCTGCTTGGAAGCTGGGGGGTCTCTAGTTGCTGTGGGTGCTCTCGGCACAGCACACAGCTCGGCCCACGATAATGAAAGGCTAATTGAATGCATGACTGCGCAGACCGGGGAGGTTTAGGGCACTTGGGGAAGCGTCCGTTTCCTAAACCCCTGCCGAGGGCCAGCTGGGCCGCTAGATCCAGGAACCTGGGACTCGCTGAGGCAGGGAGCCAGGACCTCTGGGCTCAGCCTCCTCTGGGGAGGCCGGCCTCCCTCGGGGCTCTCCTGGACTGTAGGCATTCGAGACTCTGGGACTGTCTCTCGGGACCTTTGGCTCAATAGCTCAGAGTGAAAGGAGGGTGCAAGTGCTATGTGGGCCTGAGAATTTGCTCTGTAAACCAGGGATCTTATTAGCTCCTGAGTGCTGAGATAAGAAATTGTGATGGGGCCGTTATATACTATGTCCATGGAGAGAGCTTGGGACAGTGGTGGCCCATCAACAGCAGCTTCCCCAGGGAAAGGCTGAGACACTGTCAGCCCTGCTGGCCTGAGAGAGGCAGGGAAGGTGAGGTCCGGCTGAGCCCGGCCACTCAGGACTGCTGACAGCTGTGAGCCCACAGGCCAGCTATGCAGCCCGGGGCGGGGTGGTGGCCTGAGCAACCACACCAATGGCCCTAGCAGGAAGGGCAGGAAGAGGCTGAGTCCTGGCTTGAGATGAGGCCCCAGCTGGCACCAGAAATAATACCTCTGCCTGTCTGTGTAGTCCTCTCCGCCTCCTGGGGCGTGTCATCAGGGCTGAGGCCCGGCTGTGACAACGTGATGGGGGGAGGTCTGGGTCAGTCCATCTGAGCCTGGCAGCCTTTCCTGTCACCCTGACACCCAGCAGCCCACAGGTGAAGCTGCACCTGTCCACACAGAGAGTGTGAAACGGGGCTTCCCACAGAGGCCTCCCTCACTGAGATCATGATAACCCAGAACTCCTTCTGGCCCGAGGGCAGCCTAATGGCTGAAGTGATATACCGCACAACTAACGTAGGGTGGACAGCAAGAAGGACAGGCACAATGGCCGAGAGAGAACACCCTCACCTAGTCAGCATGGCTGTGTTGAAAGAGGATGCACTGCTACTCTGTCTACACCCAGGTAGCAGAGGACATGAGGTGGCTAGGTGAGGGTGCACAGGTGTGTCCACATGCCCTGGGTGGAAATTCAGAGTGCAAGGATGGCCATTGTCTCCTGTTACTAGATTATTTACCCAAAGAAAGCTAATAAATGATGACTGATAAGCGCGGGATGCGTACCTTGTCAGCAGAAAAGGTGTCAGATCCCACGCCCAGATTGCCCTCAAGTCCCCAAGCAGGATCTGGTAAAGTCATTTAGCACCTCTGGTTTCTTGTGTAAAATACCAGGGAACCCAGAGTAGAAAGGGCATCGAGCATGGCAAAGCCCTCAGCTCACCACATAGCACCAGCTTTTGATGGACTCCCTCCTCTGATCTCAGAAAGGGTCTGAGAGGCAGGCAGGCCAACGCCTTTTTTCGCTTTTTCGCCAGGACCACCAGACCACCGGACCACCAATGAGGAAACAGCTCTCCCGCTCCTCTCCCCTGGACCTTTGGTGAGGAAAGAATGTTCTCCTGTCGCAACCATCAACAAAGGAAGAACTGCTCTCCGTCTGATCACCTACGAACCAACAGCTGTCTCCTGGTGACCACTGACACCACCAACACAGGTGTTTGCCCCTGGAAGGCAAAGCGCCCTAGGCTTTTCCTTTCTCCTGTCTCCTCCAGGGTCCCCAGGGCCGTAGGAGTCCGCGCCCCTCACCCGAGGGTCCCAAGTGAATTGTGTTTAGTATTTGTGTGCGAGGCGGCACCACCCATCCGAACCTCCAGGCCAGACCAGGAGGCGTGTGCCCCACATAGAGTTGGGGGGCGTGGTGGTGCACACCTGTAATCCCAATGGCTCAGGAGGTGGAGGCAGGAAGATTGCAAGTTCGAGACCAGGGGCAGTCTGCGAAACTTAGCAAGACCCTGTCTCAAAAAAAAAAAAGTAAAAAAAAAAAAAAAAAGAGTAGTCTCAGCCCTTTCATGGTAGAGTGGCTCCACCATGCCACAAAGCTAAGGCTCAGAAACGAGTCAGTCACGCGGCTCCCGTGCAAGGAGGTGGAGTTGGTCCCTGAGCTCAGGTCTAGAACGATCACCAAAGTGAGGCTGGAGGACTGAGCCAGAGAAAGGGACCTTGGGAGGTGCACAAGTGGGGGAGCAGCTGGGCCTTTCTGACCCCTCTCATATCAACGATCTGAGCCTTTGCCCTCAAATGGTTAACCGGAGTGACACGCAGGCAGACGGAGCGCTGGGAGGATCTTTGATGCACAGGGTTTGGGTGTTTGTCGGGGAGGGTGCGTGGGAGGGAGGAAGTGGCACTTTGGTGGCTTTGTGCAATTATTTTCCAAGACTAACAGGATGCTTTTTTCTTCAAACAAATCTGATGTCCTTGTGCCCTGTTGCTCTCTGCGTAGATCAGTTACAAAGACAACTTCCCGCAAGGTGATCCGGGCATGTGATTCCCCTTTCCACTTGTCCTCAGCACGCCTTTGATGTGTTGGCCCGGCTCCCCCACGTATATTTGCCTTGGCTCGGTTGACCATCAAGTAGTTTTCAAAGTAGTTTCTTTCGAGAGTGTTTCTCTCAAAAGTCTCCTTTTTAAAGTAGTTTCCCAGTAGAAAGTTCAGCATCCAGCTATATATTTGTGTGGTATATCCCTTCGGCCATCAGGCTGCCCGAGGGCCAGAAGGACTTCCGGGTTATCATGATCTCAGTGAGCGAAGCAGAGGAGACCCATGTGGGAGAGCACAGCCATGTCGACCCCCTCATTCCCTTATCCCTCCAGGTCAGAAGTGCAGACTGAGCCCTCATTCTGTGCCATGTTCGGTGCTAGAGACTAATGAGCCACAGTCCCTCCCATCAAGATGCTTGCAGAACAAAAGGAAAAGCAGATGCCCATACAGGTGGGAGAGATAAAAGCTCTGAAGAGGGTGTGCCAACATGCTTGGAGGCTCCAAAGGAGAGAGGCAGTTGGTGGAAGCTGGAGAAGGATTCCAAGACAGAGCCTTGAGGGATAAATAGGGTTCTTCTATGTTCCTTATCTCCAGAATGTCATGGCTTATCCAGAGGAGGGCTGAAAAGAAAAACTCTTGATTTGTAAGGTTTGCCAGCTTCCTTGGTGTATCATTCCCATTTAATAAAAAGCAAATTGCAAGCTACCAGTGTAGACCAGTGTGACACGGCTGAATGCAGAGAAAAGGTGTGTGGTTGTTGTTGTTGTCAGGTGCCGTGGAGTGGAGTCCGACTCATAGTGACCCTATGTACAGCAGATCCAAACACTTCCCGATTCTGTGCCAGGCACACGATCTTATTTATGTTTAAGCCCGTTGTTGCAGACACTATGTCAATCCATCTGGTGGAGGGTTTTCCTCTTTTGTGTTGACCTGCCACTCTCCCAAACATGATGTCCTTCTCCAGGGATTGCTCTCTCCTGACTACATGTCCGAAATATGTAAGACGCAGTCTGGCTATTCTTGCTTCCAAGGAGCACTCTGGTAGCCACCGTTAATACTGTGTCCAACCTTACAGACAGGCTGGACCTACGTGTCTTAAGGAGAATAGATAATAGTAAAATAATTAAGAAGTGACAGCTTTGAGTGTTATGGATGCTTTTACAATCGTTTATTTCATTGTAAAATTTTATAATTTATTTTTAAATAAGGACTGTGTTTAATAATCAGCTCCTGGGACTCCTCAAAGGCCAGCAGCCAGTTCTCATGTGCTGGCACAAGGCAGCATCCACACTTCTGGGAGAGGCCATCACTTGCCCTGACAGTCCTGGCTCAAATGACCATCACACTCTGCTGAAAGAGTGCCCTGTCCTTCCACCCAGGGTCTCTGCCTTGGAAGTGAAGTCTATGGCTCTCCATTTTCCCTGCTTTCCAACACATTACCCACAGTGTAGCCATAGCAACCTTTCTGAAATGCAAGTGTAGTCATGTTAATAACCCTGGCCAGACCCCTTTGATGGTATGCCAGAGTTTGCAAGCACCTCCAGGCTGTGAACCCTCGGTCTCTCCACCCAAGTCTTTCATTCCACTCTCTTAGGACATCCCAGGATTCCCCTGGCTCAGGTGCATGGAAGACTTTCCTCTTGTTCTCTATAATTGGCTGACTCCTACTGCCCTTCAGATTGACACTTAGATTTGACTTCTTCTGGGATATTTTCCCCAGTTCCCCAAACCCTGAAAAATCCCTCGTTCCTGCTGCCACAGGATCCTGTGCTTGAGCCACAGAAACCCCTATCCACAGAATTATAATATCCTGATCCGACAGCACCATGCCCAGCCTGGGGCCCAACACAACCCCATCAGAACAGGGGCTGTCTGTGCCTGCTTGCTGCTGCCTGGGTAACAGTAGCAGGTGCTGGGCCTGTCGTAGGTGCTCAGTGGCTCCCTTGGACTGAAACATCCAAAGGCTGAGTGCATTCATACAAGGCAGAGCTTCGGGTCCTGGCGAGCAGCCTCACTGGCAGGCCCCCGACGGGCAGAGGCCAGGGCTCAGGGGAATGGGAATAGGTGCATCGGAGCGGGCAGGAGCTGGTGCACAGCGGCAGGATGGCCATGTGGAGGGTTGACGGGTGGGATCTGGTTTTGACACTGTTTCTTGAGCGCCCACCGCCACTCCACCACGCCCACATCACTCAGCTGTTGTTGCTGTTGTTGTTAGGTGCCGTCAAGTCCATATCCGACTCATAGCGACCCTCTGTACAACAGGGGAAACACTATTGTCAGTGCTTCTCTGCTGTTCATAGGGTTTCCAATGGCAGATTGATTTTTGGGAGGGGGTTGCCAGGTCCTTCTCCCAAGCCTACAGCACCTGGTGTTCCCAGGCGGTCTCCCATCCAGGTACTCACCAGGCCTGACCCTGCTTAGCTTCCGAGATCTGACGGGATCGGATGCCACAGGGCTATAGCTGCAGGATCACTCAGCTAGAGCTGCTATAACCAAACGCCACGTGGCGGGCAGCTCAAACGACCAAGATTTCCTCACAGTGGTGGAGATTAGAACCTCAAGGTCAAAGTCCAGCCGGGTCAGTTTCCGGTGAGGGCGCTCTTCCTGGCTTAAAGAAGGCCACCTTCTCCCTGGGTCCTCACCCGGCCTTTCCTTGGTGGGCGTGTGTGCAAAGACAGCACTGGGGTATTTTCTACAGGCAGGAACCCCAGCAGCCCACAGGTGAAGCCACACCTGTCCACACAGAGTATGAGACGGGGCTGACGGAGTTCAGATTCCGGCTCCGTCATTTACTAGCTCTGAGACATTGGAAAAGCAAGTCGCTTAACCTCTCCGTACCTCAGTTTCCCCATGTGAAAATGGAATAACGGAAGCTCGCCTCCAGCAGTGCTGTCCTGAGGGTTAAACGAGTGCAAGTGTCCACATCACCTGGACTGTGGTGATGGAGTGGTCCCGGCTGTCGTCAGTGCTAAGGCTGTCATCTCCACTGGCAGCACCGTGGCCACCATGTATAGACTAACGTAGGGTGGACGGCAAGAAGGACGGGCACAATGGCCGAGAGAGGACACCCTCACCTAGTCAGCGTGGCTGTGTCGAAAGAGAACGCCTCACCCTCAGAACCTCCCTTAACCTTGATGACTCCCTCAGAGACCCCATCTCCATTCAGCCACACTGGGAGTTAGGGCTTCCACGCAGGAACTTCCGAGGTCACAGACGGTCAGCTTATGGCAGTACCTGTGCGCATGGACACTCAGACTCTACACGCAGAAAACCCAGACCTGCCCTGGCCTCCCCTTGCCCATGTGGAGAGGTGACAGGGGAGAAGGACTCATCAGCACGCAGATTCAGCCAGCTGCTCAGATCCCAGCTGCTGAGGGCCGCCCACGTGTGCCCATTGCATCCGGAGCCTGAGAATTTGCTTTGTAAACCAGGGACCTGATTAGCTCCTGACTGCTGAGATGAGAAATTGTGACAGGGCCGTTCAGGTGCTGGCCTTTCAGCTGACGCCTCCTCTCTGGATCCTCTTTGCCTCTGCATATTCAGAATTTCCGAGCCAGCTCTGTTTCTGTCAAGTAATTATTTATAAATTAGATTCCCGGGGAATAGCCTATCACAAAATGCAACCACTACACATGAAAACGGGGCTGGGATTGAGCTCAGTTGGTAGAGTGCTGCTCTGCAGTCTCTGGGGTCCCAAATTCGATTCCCAGTACCACAAAAATGGGAGAAGGACCTGGCAACCCACTCCCAAGGCAATCCCGAAACAATCAGCCATTGAAAACCCTATGAGGGTCGCTATGAGTCAGACACGACTCTACCGCACCTAACAACAACAACATATGGAAATAATAACCAATGATTTTTGATTAAAGGGCAAACCATTCTCCAGATAACCAACCTCATTAGAAAACTCAGGGACCTGCCACAGTGCCTACCTACAGCTGAGAGGACATTGCCCACCCAGTGTCCCAGCCTGGAGCTGGGAATTTAGATGGGAAAATGGCTAGTCGAGGCTCACTAGATTTCAGCTCTCATGAAACGCTTTTTTCAAATCATTTTCTCAAATCAAAATACTCAGGCACTTGGTAATAGGGGGCGTATTTGTGGTTTTATGAAAGCTGTAATAACTGCTGTTTGAAAACATCTAGTCCACAGGACTTAGGACACAGTTAGCAAGGTTCTGCTATCTACCTCCAGATATCCACCTCCTTCCTCCTTCTAGCACAGCTGCAGTGTTATGTGGTGTTGTTGTTAGGTGCTGTCAAGTTGGCATCCAACTCATAGCGACCCTACATATAACAGGGGAAACACTATTGTCAGTGCTGCTCTGCTGTTCATAGGGTTTTCAATGGCAGATTGATTTTGGGGAGTGGGTTGCCGGGTCCTTCTCCCAAGCCTACAGCACCTGGTGTTCCCAGGCGGTCTCCCATCCAAGGACTAACAAGGCCCGACCCTGCTTAGCTTCCGAGATTTGACCGGATTGGATGCCACAGGGCTACAGCTACAGGCATGTTAACCCAGCTGAAAAGATTTCATCAGCCGACCTCTCTCCCTCCATACGTAGCCTTGGACCCTGGCCAGGGAGGCCCCAGATGAAGTGTGGCCACAGGGGCAGGAGGCAAGGGAAGCTTCCAGGAAGGCCTCCTGGTAGAAGCAGAAGGGAAAAGACTGGGGCTCTTCCCCCTTCCTCTTTTCTATGCTCTGAAATATGGATGTGATAGCGAGAACGCCTACAGATAGCTGGGTCATGGGGCGACTTCATGATTTGGCCAAGCCTTGCACTGGAATGGCAGGGCCCCAAGACCAGAGGAGGCTGGGTGGGGGAGATGGTAGAGGGGCCTCCCAGCCCACCACGGCTTGAGTCAGTCAACCAAGCTGCTCTTCCTCCGCGTATTCCATGACAGTGACCACACCTCGTTCCCACGGATGCCATTTTTGGCACACAAACTGGCTCTCTCCGTAGGGTCAGCTGAGACATCAGAGACCCAGAGCTTATTTAAAGAGCACACTTTTGTTATTCTTTCATTAAGTCACCCATGAATTATTTGCTGCAGATCTGCCCACCGTGCTTCCTACAGGCAAGTCTTTCCTGTAACCTTCCCAACAGTAGGATGGAAAGTCAGCCTCTCTCTTGTTAAGATATAAGGGATTACGTCCTAAGCAGAAAGACTCTCTCCTGCTAGAATTTCATGAGTATTAACGTCTTAGATTGGCCACGTTTGGTCTTGCCCCCTCTTTGAAGGCCTCGAAGATAAATATTTGGAAGAGAGGTAGCTGAGAAGTGTGTGTGTGTGTATGTGTGTGTGCGCATGTGCACTTTGTAAGTACCTGTGTATATGTCTGTGTGCATGTGTGTATACACATGTGTATGTGAGCATCGTGTATGAGCTCTCATGAATGTAGCCTGCATGCTGGAGAAGGAGAGGGACAAAAATAGAGGACAAGTGTGAGACTCTGCAGATAAACGCAGCCAAATTAGCATTCCTTACCAGAAGCACCATGATCTTTAACATTTATATCTAAGCACTAACTTATCTGCACTTAAGGGCTGTTAAAACTCTAACCACTGTAGCAAAAAAAAAAAAAAATTTAGTATAATAGCTCAACTCCATATAGTTTTATTATTTTCAATAAAAACAAAATGTTAAGTATATAACTAAACGTAATTGAGTTTTTATGTTTATGTAAGACTCTTCACATAATGAGATTCACGAATCTGTAAACTTCACTTTCTACCGTGACCCAAGTTTCAATGCGAAAAGGATGATCGTTATAATTTCAAAGTACATCTATTCAATCTTGGGGAACACCCAAATAATGAAGAGTCTTCCAGAGGAAGAAAAGCCATTTTCTATTATTTATGTACTAAACTCACATATTTCAAGTATATGGGAATATATGAATTGTATTATTTGAAATAAAAATCCATGCCATATGCCTAGAATAAGACCCACTACCATGTGTGCGCAGCACAGAGCTGGCAGTCAGCTTTGTCACGTGGTTTGCACTGAAATTCACTCTTTTTCAGGAGTGTGTTAGTGGCCCCTGCCTGGGAGCGTGGGGCGCAGGTTCTTCTTTCCAAAAACCAAAATGACAATAATGAAACCAGGCAGCTGCTGCCCCTAGCACCATGACAACCTCTGGGCCCCCTGGAATTCGCTGGAATCACCCTGGCTGAGCACAGCCCTTTCAAATGAGCTGCTTCCCTCCCCCTGTCCCAGCAGCCTGGGTGAGTTCCCATCTATTAGCTGAATTATTCAGCTGTTTTCCCACGATGGCACTAGCAGTGCTCGCATAACTACTTTCTAAATCAACAGTGAATTACATTATTGACAATCTGAGCAGATTAATTAAGAAATCTGTCACAATGACGCAAGGAGAGCTGGCTCCCGTTCAAGGCAGATCCGCAGTCTTTAAGACTGAAGCACACCTGATAGACTCCAGGGAGGGACGTGGAGAGCGGCTCAGCCCCAGGCCTGGGCTGGCAGGGAAGCCAGTGTGGGAGGGAGGGCGAGGGCAGGAAGCTAGCCCCACACTCACGGCTGCCGCCTGGCTTGCATGGACCAAAGAACTGCCCATCACACCCTACACTCCGTGGAGCACCTTGGACTGTGAGGTGCTTCTGTCCACCCTTCTCACACACACACCCTCTTTTTCTCCCAGGCACTGGGGATTAAACCCCATACCAGGCAAGCACTCCACCACTGTATTGCTCCCCCAGCCCCACTTTTACTTTTTATTTTGAGAAAAGATCTTGCTAAGTTGTACATCCTGCCTCTGGCCTCAAACCTATGATCCTCTTTCTTCAGCCTCCCAAGTCGTTGGGATTACAGGCGTGCGCCAAGGTGCCCAGCCAGTGTACACATTCTGGTGACAGAAACCGTCAAAACTGTTGGAAGAGGCTACTTCACCCTTTGGTCTCTTGAATGACTGTGGTGTTTGAGGGTCTCAAGTCCCCCAAAGAGCAAAGCAGCCTAGGAAACCCCTTTTGGTGTCCAGTGGAGTAAAACAATTTGGGGTTGGGTGTGGTGGTGCATGCCTGTAATCCCAGCACAGGAGAAGCTGAGGCAGGAGGATCTATGCAAATTCAAGGCCAACCTGGTCTACATAGAGAGTTTCCAGGTCAGCCTAGATTATACAGTGAGACCTTGTCTCAAAAAAAAAAACAAACAAAAAAAAAAACTAAATTAAAAATGAAAGAGAAAACAACATCTATATCCACCTTTTTTTTTTCACACACTATTGGAATTGATGCTTCTGAATTATGGTGCTGGAGACATCTATTGAATATACCATGGACTGCCAAAAGCATCAACAGATCTGTCCTAGAAGAAGTGCAACCAGAGTGCTCCTTGGAAGTAAGAATGGCTAGACTGGGTCTGACATATTTTGGACATGTAGTCAGGAGAGATCAATCCCTGGAAAAAGACATCATGTTTGGGAGAGTGGCAGGTCAACACGAAAGAGGAAAACCCTCCACCAGATGGATTGACACAGTGTCTGCAACAATGGGCTTAAACATAAATAAGATTGTGTGCCTGGCACAGAATCGAGAAATGTTTCGATCTGCTGTACATAGGGTCGCTATGAGTTGGACTCAACAGCACCTAACAACAACAACACACCAGAACGTTAGAATGTGAGAGCTGAGACCAGCCAACCCAGGACATAGCGGGTGATCCATTAGTTCTTCCCTCATAGGAGATTCTTTTGGCGCCACCTCTTTGGGTGGGGCAGATCTCCAGGACAGCAGCTTCTCTTTCTGTCTCAGGCTCCCGTGATGGCAGTGACAAAGTTGAGGGTGCTTTACCACTTCCCTCTCTGGACTTCCAAAACCTGCCACCGACTCATCACAAACACATCAACTTGTCAGAAACAGAATTCTTGCTGTGCAGACACAGGTATGAGGCAAGTCTCTAACCACATGACTCACCTCCAAAGTCAGGGACCTCTTGAGAGTTCACTTAAAGAAAAAGTTCTGTAGGGAAAATTAGCCAAGAAAAATCAAATACAGTTTCAAACCACTGCAATTGCTACTAATCAATGGTATTTTTGCTATTCCAAGAGGAGGTGATCTTGACTGTTGCTTCTAAAAGAAGACAGCCATGAAGAGGAGTGTCAGCCCCACCTGCCAGTTAATTAGAAACTCAAGTTCTTGGGGGCTGGGATTTAGCTCAGTTGGTAGAGCGCTGCACTGCAGTCTCTGAGGTCCCAAGTTCAATTCCCAGCACCGCAAAAATGGGAGAAGGGCCTGGCAATCCACTCCCAAGGCAATACCGAAACAGCCATTGAAAACCCTTTGAGGGTCACTGTGAGTCGGATACCGACTCGACGGCACCTAACAGCAACAACAAGGTCTTGGGCTCATTCCCAGACCTAATGAATCAGAATTTGTTTTTTAATAAGACTCCCACTGAGATTTTCATAGGGGTGAAAGTTCACAAAATACAGCTTTAAAAGACCACCATTGGAAAGCTTATCCAAACATTCTAAATGATTTCTGTCACAGAAATGGAAATCTCTGTTCCCTATTATCCAAGTCCTGGAAGCTGTGTCTTCAGCGGTTCCTATGCCTTGGTCCATTTGTCCTCATTAACACTGCGTAGTCGATTTCAGGCTTTTCTTGGTACAGTACTTGCCCCTGGGAGTGGGGCAGAGGCCAATTAGGGAAGCATTGCACAGAAACTATACAACTTTGTTTTAATCCTGTAGGGGAGGAATGAAGGCATCTTTGTAGGTCTGAACTTGTCAAAGACCAGATAATGCTTCTGTAATGAAGCCCAGAGGTGATTACATCGGATTTGATGCTTACATTGGAAATTTCAAGTGGAGCACGTGTGCATTCAGATCCAGAGTCCACAGAGAGAGCTTACTTGCCTTTCACACAAAGACCTACTCCCACGACCTTGGACAAGTTACATTGATTTTCAATGTTTCCCCGCCATAAAATAGATATAATAACTGTATAATATATATATTATATATGTTGTTGTCGTTAGGTGCCGCCCAGTCGGTATCCGACTCATAGCGACCCTCATAGGGTTTTCAATGGCTGACTGTTTCGGGATTGCCTAGGGAGTGGATTGCCAGGCCCTTCTCCCATTTTTGCGGTGCTGGGAATTGAACTCGGGGCCTCAGAGACTGCAGCGCAGCGCTCTATCCACTGTGCCAAATCCCAGCCCATTATATATAATATATATATAATATATAATAACTGTACCAAGCTCACAGCATGGATGCAGTTAGTATATGTGAAGTGCCAAGAACACAGGATAAGTAGCTATGGTCATGAGCTGTGTGACCTTTCAATGATGGACCACCTCAACAGGCTGGCGCGCTCTCATAACATACTGTTGCCTAGTCCCGTAACATGATGTTGCCTAGTGACATGTAGCCATCTTTGTTCGTGTAAGTACGCTCCATGATGTTTATACAATGATCAAGATGCCTGACAGTGCATTTCTCAGAATGCGTCACCATCCTGAGGTGACACACGCCTGTGTACCCAGAAGAGAGTTCCTAGGATGGCGGATCTCGGTCGTCAACTTGACTAGATTGACAGATGCCTGGATTTGTGAAGCACACTTCTGGGTGTGTCTGTGAGGGCGTTTTCAGAGATGATTGACAAGTGGGACACTAGCTGAGGGGGAACTAAGCACCCTAAATGTGGCCAGTACCACCCTACAGGCTGGACACCCAGACGGAACAGAAGTGGGAAAACGGAAAACCGGTCAGCACAGGAAATCTCCACCCTTCTCAGGCGAGGGCGTCTACTGCTACGGTCCTGCCCACAAGCACCTGATGCTGCCTCTTCAGCCTTGCAGTGCAGATCCACTCCAGCAACTCTCCAGGGAGCTTCCAGCCTCCCCCTCCAACAGGGACTATGGTGTTTCTTCCTTCCATTTGAGGCTTCCAGCTTCTTGGACTGAGCAGCTACTGGGTTCTCTGGCTCTCCAGTGTGCAGACAGCCATTGTGGGACTATCCAGCCTCCTTGCTATTCACAGGGTTTTCAGTAGCTAATTGTTTTTTGGGAGTGTGTTGCCAGGTCCATCTCCCAAGCCTACAGCACCTGATGTTCCCAGGTGGTCTCCCATCCAAGTATTAACCAGGCCCAACTTTGTTGACCTTCCAAGATCTGATGGATTGGATGCCATGGTGGTACACCTGTATTATATAGCATATAATATATACCATATATACTACAGGTTCCATTCCTCTAGAAAACCCCAGTACAGTTAGTATGTTATTTTTACATGGCTAAATTCTAAATGGCCTGCAGCGGTAGCCCTGTGACATCCAATCCCGTCAGATCTCAGAAGCTAAGCAGGGTCAGGCCTGGTTAGTACCTGGATGGGAGACCACCTGGGAACACCAGAAGCTGTAGGCTTGGGAGAAGGACCTGGAAACCCCCTCCCAAAAATCAATCTGCCATCGAAAACCCTATGAACAACAGAGAAGCACTGACAATAGTGTTTCCCCTGTTGTACAGAGGGTCGCTATGAGTCGGATACCGACTCGACGGCACCTAACAACAACAACAAATTCTAAATGTGGGCTGGGATTTAGCTCAGTTGGTAGAGCGCTGCGCTGTAGTCTCTGAGGTCCCGAGTTCAATTCCCAGCACCGCAGGAGTGGGAGAAGGACCTGGCAACCCACTCCCAAGGCAATCCCGGAACAGTCAGCCATTGAAAACCCTATGAGGGTCACTATGAGTCGGATACTGACTCCACAGTACCTAACCTAACCTAATCTAAATTCTAAATGTAGAAGGATTATTTTCCTACTCTAATTTTCAAATTTTCAGTAATGACCCTTGTTATTTTAATAAGCAGGAAACAATCATTTTTAACAAAAGTGATTGTCAGTACAAACAGCTAACAGAAATTCATGGTTTTGGGAAGCGTGGTGAAGACACGAGGCATAATAGGAAAATCTCAGAATCTCCAAGTCACAGACTTGCCGTTTCTTCACCATCCTTCTTGGGTCAAGTTCTTTAACCTCTCTAGGTCTCATGTCATCATTGGCAAATGGAATCACAGGCTTTCCTCCATAATTTCATTAGATTTCTAGAAGGATTAAACCTCATAATATACATAAGGTGCTTCGTATGCTGCAAAGGACATCCCTATTGTCATTCCTATGACTACTGTGGTTGGCATTTTTATTATTATTCTTATTGCTGAGAGGTTGAACCCAGGACCTCATGCGTGCTAGGCAAGTGCTCTAAATCTGAGTTGCACTCCCAGCGCTCTTTTGTATTTTCTATTTTTAGACACGGGGTTGGGATTAAGGAATCCTCCTTTGATGGCTGGGATTTAGCTCAGTTGGTAGAGCGCTGCTTTGCAATCTCTGAGGTCCCAAGTTTGGTTCCCAGCACCACAAAACTGGGAGAAGGATGTGGCAATTCACTCCTGAGGCAATTCTGAAACAATCAGTCATTGAAAACCCTATGAGGGTCACTATGAGTGGGACACGACTTGACGGCACCTAACAACAATTTCTAGACACGGTCTTGCTAGGTTGCTCAGGCTGACTCTGGCCTCAAACTTGAGATCCTCCTGCCTCAGCCTCCCCAGTGTCCGGGATTATAGGCATGTGCCACTGTGCCTAGAGTTGTAATTGTCACTATAACATTATCATTATTATTTATGTACAAGTAACCTGCACACTCAACAACAAAGTGTATTCGCGTTTTTTCTTTATATGAAAATGTTAAAATAAATTTATATCTATTCCTTTAGCAGATTAACCTAACATGTTGTGTTGTTGCTAGGTGCCGTTGGGTCAGGTCCTACTCATAGTGACCCTCATAGAGTTTTCAATGACTGATGGTTTGGGAATTGTTTCAGGTATCGGTTGCTAGGTCCTTCTCCAGTTTTTGTGCCTGTTCAAAATGGTTGAGTTTTAATGATATTCATTTGTTTGTTGCCATAGAATCAAGTGCTTTAAAACACAATTGATTAAACAAAAAGCTTGGTCAGGGATATGGAGAGAGAGGAAATAGTTTTCTCACATCTTTCTTTCCAGTTTTAAGATGAAAAACTACAGACTATTTAGCCCAGACTGGGAGGTCATTCCGTAGGAACACAAGGTTCTGTTGAGGACTAGTTCTCCTGGGCACTTGTCCTTGGTCCTGACATTCTTTGATCTCCCCAGCTGAAATGCATTCAACCTTAGTGATTTGAACTCTTTTCAGAAAAACTACAAAATAATCAGGCTGGGATTTAGTTCAGTTGGTAGAGCGCCGCTCTGCAGTCTCTGAGGTCTAGAGTTCAATTCCCAGCACAGCAAAAGTGGGAGAAGGGCATGGCAATTCACTCCAATGCAATCCTGAAACAGCCGTTGAAAATCCTAGGAGAGTCGCTGTGAGCTGGACACGACTTGACAGCACCTAACCGCAACATAATCACTTCAAATCGTTATGAACTTATTTATGTTAAATATTATTATATAAACCTGCAGCTGTTAAATACTTTCTAACCCCGTACTCCAAGTTAAAACAAAACATATTGTACAGATTCTCTTAATTTATGACCAAAAACTATGTCGCTATAGAAATGGAGTCTTATCATTCCGGTTGATTCTATAAATGAAAACAAGAGACATGTCATTAAGTGGTATTGAGGATACCCACGGCGTTCATATGTTTGTCAATTTCATTAACCTTTCACATTAGGTATTCATAATGTGTTAATGACAGCATAACACATCATTACATTATTCAATGTGATTTCATGGATATTATGTATAGCTGATAATGTTAGATCTCTTGTCTTTACAGCTGTTGGAAAACATTATACTTTCCAAGATCATTAGGGATGTGTGAATACCAAACAGCTAAATCCCCACAGCTCGAATCATGGTTCCTGCTCAGCCCTGAATCCTGATCAGGGGGTGCCTAGACCGATGCCACTGGCAGAGGGCATAGCTAACTTCCTCACAACCTGAGAAAGAGCTTGAGAATGTGTTTGATCAATTGAATTCTCGTTTGGAAAATAGTCATTCCCCTCCCGTTGGCACAGAGCACACGTGGTTGCGCGCTGACCGTGGGATGGGTCAGTGGCTTGTTCCAGCTGACAGAGTGGACGTAAACACAGTGAGAGCCAGGCTGTAGATGTGCCCTATGCCTTCATTGTCTTCTTGTGCTCCTGTGACCCTGCTAGGACGGTTAGCCACTTCCCCTCTAGTGCAGGTCCCAGGATAAGACCCACAGAGCCACCTGAGCCCCGCCCACCCACACATAATAAAATCAGAGACTTTCAGCCGATCACAGGCTCATGACTCAGAAACTGAGTATTTATTACTAGCCACTGAGAATTCAAAATCGTTTGCTATAAAGCGTTATCAGGGCAATAACATGCTAATACAGTAGCAGCGCTAGGTGAGGTTTATGGGATCTGCTGAAGTTTGACTTCTGAAGAGCGTTAAACTTTTGCCTCTCTCATTAAAATCTCAGCAATGATCCCAAATGACCTTGGATAGATCACTTAATTTTCTGTGTGTGCCTCAGGTTTTCATCCGCTCGTTCAGTAAGTTATAATAGGGCATAAAATTGATACAGGGTTCTTTTGTTGTTTTAACTCCAAAGACTCGCATTCTATAAAATGACTACAACACCTAGTCTATTAACCTTTTGAAAATTGGAAGAACGAAATAAGATCAGCTTTGCTGAAGAACTACAAAAAAGTTGAGAGCCTTGAGTGAACATTAAGGAATCTTCCTTTGAGTTTCTGAATTTTCATTCTTCCAAAATGCAGCCTAAATTTTAAAAGCCCCACGAACCTGTTCTTGCTAAGAGTCTCACCTCCAACTCCAAAGCAGGTGTTCTTATCTTCAACTCAAAGGAAAACAGAGGGCTGTGTGTGTCATCGAAGGCGCTTGCGTTTGGTATGAAGCAGCTTCTGGACCCAGGAAAAGAAGACGAGGCACCCTTTACTTCATCTCTATGACGACCAGGGAAAAGATGAATGAATTTTTCCCTTCCAATTTCCCCCGATGTATTTATAATTTTCAAATGTATGTGTGAATCGGTGCTAATTCCATCACTTTGGCAATTGCATAGGGGCGAGCAGGTTTAACATGGCTGCGTTTTGATGGGAAGACTTAGGTAAGTGGGTGTCGGCGAAGTGAGAGACAGCCCTGGGATCATAGACAAGCAGCCATGGAGAGCAGAAGACAGAGAAACACTGCTCCAAACTCTCCCTAGCCTGGGCAGAAACAAAGCGGGAGGCTACAGGGTGCATTTGGGAAGAGCCGAGAGCTGCAGGCGTGGCTGCCTGTCATAGGCCCCTGATCCCACCTTCACAGACATTTCCAAGCACTAAATCAGCTTCTTGTTGTTGTTGTTGTTGTTGTTGTTGTTGTTGTTGTTGTCAGGTGTCATTGAGTCGGTGTCCGACTCATAGCGACCCTATGTACAACAGGCGAAACACTATCGTCAGTGTTTCTCTGCTGTTCATAGGGTTTTCAATGGCGGATTGAATTTTGGGAGTGGGCTGCCAGGTCCTTCTCCCAAGCCTACAGCACCTGGTGTTCCAAGGAGGTCTCCCATCCAAGTACTAATCAGGCCCGACCCTGCTTAGCTTCCGAGATCTGACGGGATCGAATGCCACAGGGCTACAGCTGCAGGCACTAAATCAGCTAGGACAACAAAAACAAGAACAATCAGCCCTCGGCATCTTTCGTGGCAGTGTTTAGTTCTGAGTTGGGAGGTAAGGAGGCAGGAAGGCTTCCAGAGCCCCCAGGTGATCAGACCCACTCAGCCACGGGGTCCCCAGGTGAAGCAGCCTCCTGCAGAAGCAGCCACAGGCTCTTGTTCTTTGACCCCTCAGGACCCAGCAGTCAGCGAAGATCCCACAAGGTTCTGATCTTGCCTCTCGCCAGAGGTAATTAATGATTCGCCCCTGACAGCTCCTGCCCTCATGTGCTCCCCTCTTTCTCTGCAAAGACAGAGTGGCAGCTGGCGTGCAGGGCACACGGCAGTCCTACACAGGCCGAAGGCTTGGATTGAAATGATGCTCCCTGCTTCTCTGCCTGTGCCTTACTTCCTGTCTTACAACCCTCTGAGGCCTCCTTTGATAGACAATGACATGGAAGCGCAGAAGCCATCTCATCCAGGGCCTCACCGGGCCTGTACGTCTGAAGTAAAATTCAAATCCAGTTCCGAGCTCAAAACGCCTCCCCTTCACCCCAAAGCCCAACCCTAAACCACGGGAGGAGATTGGCAATTACAGGAGGGGTTTTTAGGAGATGGACACAGCTGACCCCACTTCTAAAGTACACAAACGTCCAGGTGAGGCAGGAAAATTAAAGCTAGGAATTTCATTTACACCTCACTTCACTCCACTCGAAGGCAGGACCGATGCGGTGGAAGGCCTTCTATGTTTCCTCTAAAAAGGAAATGAAAAGGTTCTTCGTAATCCTGAAAATCACCCAAGATTTTTTCGCACTCGCTCACAGCCCTTGAAGTCCCACCCACAGCTGCCTGGAAAGTGTCCTTTGATGATCACAGTTTAGGAAGAGGCGCAACTCACTGAGCCGCTGAAACCTGCTGAGTTAGACAAGAAACCCCATTAGGTTCTGAGGATCCATAAAGCGCAAGACGCTTTTGTCACAGCCAATGGGGGCCTGTTCTTCCGAGCTGAGGAGCTGGGTGAGTGCTGGGGACATCTAAAAGCCATGGCCAGCCTCGGACTGGATGATAATTAGGGGTGTTGTTGTTGTTGTTGTTAGGTACCGTCAAGTCGGTACCCAACTCATAGGACCCTACTAACAACAGGTGAAACACTATTGTCAGCGCTTCTCTGCTGTTCATAGGGTTTTCAATGGCTGATTGTTTTGGGGAATAGGTTGCTGGGTCCTTCTCCCAAGCCTACAGGAACTGGTGTTCCCAGGCAGTCTCCCATCCAAGTACTAACCAGGCCCGCCCCGACCCTGCTTACCTTCTGAAATCTGACGGGATCGGATGCCACAGGGCTATGGCTGCAATCAGTTAGGGGTGAGGGTTAAGTTAATGACTGCGAAGTGCCTCAAAGATGACAGCATCTCATCCCACAACTGCCTGGAGCCCCTGGTGTTCCCTTGCACCTGTCACCTCATAGAAGCAGATGGAACCAGCCAAGGCTTCCCAAAGAAGCCATGATGGCGGCCGCAGCTCGTGCTGCCGTCGGGCCTCACTAAAGGCGGAAACAGACCTGAGGTGGTGAAAGAAGCCATTTTCCACAACAGCGGAAAAGAAAAGCTACTCATTGCAGCTCTGCTTAACGCAACGGTCTCTCCCCATGAGGAGTGGGCCGTGGGGCCCCGCCCTGGGCCAGCAGATGCCCTGTTGAGTTACTTACGGTCCCCTGTCTCACCTCTACCCATGTGCCAGGCGCCACCTGAACACACAGTCCTGCTCACAAAGGACAGGCATGGTCTGTGTCATCAGGGGACGCCTGGCAGACCCAGCCAATCCCACCGTCCCCAGTGAGGACATCCACCACCCTCCCGACGTGGGAAGTTTCCAGGGCACCCTATGGGCCAACAGAACCAGCTTCACTCTTCTGGGGTCTTGTGCTTGGTCACAGGAATCACCTGGCAGGGCTGCACTGTTCCTCCCACACCTTCAAGCGAAGCCAGGTTCTGGGCGTCCATCTCGCTGTTCTGCTGGGCCAACAGGGGAGGCCTCTTTGCACAGGGCAGCTGGTGCCCTGAGCCGGCTTCTCCGCCTGTCTCATGCCCACCCCCTTTTGGGGGACCCCACCTACTGTGGGGGCTGGGATTTAGCTCAGTTGGTAGAGCGCTGCGCTGCAGTCTCTGAGGTCCTGA
Organism: Pedetes capensis; assembly: GCA_007922755.1. Classification (NCBI taxonomy): domain Eukaryota; kingdom Metazoa; phylum Chordata; class Mammalia; order Rodentia; family Pedetidae; genus Pedetes; species Pedetes capensis. Next base: position 19,642 of record VMDO01004106.1, read on the forward strand.
GTTCAATTCCCAGAACCGCAAAAATGGGAGAAGGACCTGGCAATCCACTCCCAAGGCAATCCCAAAACAGTCAGCCATTGAAAACCCTGGGAGGGTCGCTATGAGTCGGATACCGACTCGAAGGCACCCAACAACAACAACAACACCTACTGTGGCCGAACACCTGCTCTTTCTCTGTACACTTCAAAGGCGGCTCTGGAAGCTTCCTGGTGACAGGTTAGGGCAGTTGCTGCCAGGAGAAAAGGAAGAATGAAGACGTCCTTCCCATTCTTCTGCTGAAGAGTGCTTTGGTTGATTCCATATCCTTGCTATTGTGAAAAGTGCTGCATTGAACATGGAGATGCAGATGTCTCTGTGGTATGATGACCCATCTCCCTTTGGGTAAATTCCCAATAGTGTTATAGCTGGGTCATATGGTAGATCTATTTTTAGTTTATTAAGATACCTCCATATTGATTTCCACAGTGGTTGGACCAATTTACAGCTCCACCAACAATGTAAGAGTGTTCCTTTTCTCCGTAACCTCGCCAGCATTTGTTGTTATTTGTTTTATTGATCTTGGCCATTCTTACTGGTGTAAGGTGAAATCTCAGAGCTGTTTTAATTTGCATTTCCTTAATAGCTAGGGATATTAAGCATTTTTTCACGTGTTTCATGGCTTTACGGACCTCTTCATTTGAGAACTGTCTACTCAGTTCCTTTACCCATTTGTGTATTGGGTTAGGATTAGAAAAAATCCTATACAAAGGTAGGATCATAATAAAAGGAAAAAAAAAAAGCTAAGAATGGTATTATTATAGATGGTCTAGAAAATGCATGTAATAGTTCTGACAAGGTAAAAAGAAAGTTCACTACAGAAAAAGTGTCTATCTTAAACAGAACTGGAACCCAAGGATATATAGGAAAATATTACCATAAAAAGGCAAGTAAATGGTAGAGAAGTCTTTGATGGGGGGGTAGGATGGGGGAAGCATACAACAGGGTAAGGGGGAACCTATATGAATAATGTACAACAAAATCCATACATGGAAATGTCACATTGAAAAGCATGTCAGAATGAATCACATTAAGGTGTACATTAAACATTTCCAATAAAAATAAAAGAAAAAAAGAAAAAGAAAATGTCCTTCCTGTCATGCAGTGGGGAGAACTCTGGTTTTGCCATCAGGCCAAGCTGGGTGCAGCTGCCAACTCGAGTCACTGACCACCTGGGCGACTATAAGCTGCCAGTTCCTCCCTGTTAAATGCCAAAGAGCTAAATGCAGGGCATGGGTGAGGTTCCGGGTACTTGAATGACATTCAGTAAATGATAACTGTCAAATATTTCAAGATCCATCAAGTCAAAGAAGGGTAGGCTTATTCTGAGTAGCTCAAAATGATCCCTAACACTTATTGAGCGCCTACTGTGTGTTTAGCTTGGATCTTATTCATGTATCTGCTCCACAATCCCATGATATAAATATTGCCATTATACTCATTTTCCAGAAGAGGAAGGTAAGGTCCAGAAAGGTTAAGTGACCTTCCCAAGGTCACACAGGAGTTGTTGTTAGGTGCCGTGGAGTGGGTATCTGACTCATAGCAACCCTATGTACAACAGGTGAAACACTATTGTCAGTGCTTCTCTGCTGTTCATAGGGTTTTTCAATGGTGGATTGATTTGGGGGAGTGGGTTTCCAGGTCCATCTCCCAAGCCTGCAGCACCTGGTGTTCCCAGGTGGTCTCCTACCCAAGTACTAACCAGGCTACACCCTGCTTAGCTTCCAAGATCTGATGGGATCGGATGCCACAGGGCTACGGCTGCAGGCACACAGGAAGTAGCAGGACATAAACAATAGGTCAGACTACAGATGCCACTCTCTTAAGTAGTACGACAGACTCTCTCCTTCCAGTGATGCTAGTGAGTGCCAGGGTTTCCCTGGGGACCTGAGATCCCGTGGCTCCTTTCCGTTGCGTTTTTCACCAGGGAGGCTGTAGTAGAGGAAAGTTCACGAGGCTGCACGAACGCTGGATAAGAGTGCAGAAGCGACGGCGGGCGCGGGGAATGGGGCTGCAGGCTGAGTGAACCCAGGCCACCAACAGCCACCTTTTCACTGCACCTAGCTCAGATTCCCTAGAAAACAGAAACTGAGGCAAAGCTTTGAGGTCATTGGATTCCTCTTTGGAAGGGAGGAGCGGAAAGCAAACCCAGGCAAGGTTGTGCCCAATCTCCCAGGGGGGCCTCTCTAGCGCCCCCTTGAGATGTGAGTCCCCAGGCCACGTGGCCCAGATGATGTCAGGCTGAACAGAACACCGTGCTCTGGACGGCCTCCTCCATAGTCACCCCACCTGTCCCAGAGTCATCCGGCTTCTCTAGGCAGCTAGTGGAGAAGCAGATCCCCCTACCCAGGCTCCCCTCACCCCCTGGGTTTATGCCTCCGGGGAAGGATGACTACATGGGCTTTGGCCCTCGCCCCACCTGGGCTGGGCACAGCAAGGGCCGCAGCTGCCTGCCGGGCACCTCACTGCCGAAAGCCCAGGCTCCGGAGCACGTGAGGCCCGGAGAGCTGGGGAGAGCGCTCAACACTGCGGCAGACACAGCCCCCTGGGTGCCCCTGAGGCGCCACAGCGCGGCCGCGGAGGCCGGGCCAGGCGGAAGTCTTGACTAATTCACAAGTGTGGGAGTTTGTGGGAACTGAGCCAAGCTGAGCAAAGCCCCTGGTGCCCGCGAAGCTGTGGATCTGGGAGAGCAGGAGCAGCTCACTCGGGGGTGCACGTTCTCAAGGCTGGGGACAGAGCCCAGCAGGCAGCCCGGGGCTGCTGGGGTCCCCCTGCCGGCCGGCCCGGCCAGTCCCTCCTCCTGAGGGTCAGCATCGGCATCTGTGAGACGGGGGAGCATCCCTGCCGCCCCAACACAGGAAGCTGCCAGGAGGCGCCACGGAGGTTGGGGACAAGGGGTGCTATGCAGACAGAAATCCAGCCGCCCCTGTGACAGTTCTGGGTGCCCTGAGACCAGGAGGGCTCCACTGCCTGGCTCAAAAGCCTGGCCCCCCACTTCCTACATGAGGGAGGCAGAGCAGCCCTCGGGAGCCCCCCCCCCCCAGGCTCACCAATGGATCATGGCCCCTACTGCCATGGCGGTTCTTGAATAGCAGAGCCCTCCACGGGGCATTCCATGCCCTGCCCTGGGTCCTATACCCCTGCCCCATGGAGTCAGAGACAGCAGAGTTGACGGGCAAGCCACATACCCTCCTAAGGGGCCCAGACACCACCTACACCAGGACCCTAGAATTCGTGGCCCACATGCCATGAAACCAGGGCCTGAGTGGGCGTCCTCAGACACTGGAACCCAAGGAGGCCCCAGGAGGTGATGATGGGGCCTGGATTCAGGAGCTGGAGGCCCCTGGCAGTCTGGGCCAGGTCCAGGGAGGAACTTGGGGGAACTGAGAGTGGCAGGGGACAGAGCTGGCTCTGTCCCCGCTGCCACGCGCTGGTGGGAAGCCTCAAGGCGTCTGAATTCCACATTTGCGCGTGGTCATCGAGGTCAAGGGAAGATGAGAGAAAGCGCTGTACTCACTGGTGTACTCTTCTTAAACTGTTAGGACCATCACTCTGTGGGTGCCGGGTGACCTCTCACCCTGGGGACCTGCAGGGATCAGGGTCATGTCTTCCTTTTGCTCAGTCTCTTTCCAGGACCCCCTGCCCTCCGCTGCAGCAGCCACTCACAGCCCCATATCTCATGGGGACAGGGCTTTGGGGGCAGAGGGCAGCCGGCGGCCTGTACAAAGTCTCCAAGTTCCTGCCCCTGCTCAGTATCCATCTAAGGCATGGGCCTTGCCTTGACAACAGAAAGAAGGTCCTTCAGGAAGGCCAGGTCTGTCACCAACACTTCCCAGGCACCTGTCTCGTGCCAGGCTGGACTCCAGAAGCCCAGCATTGAGCCAACAGGCAGGAGCCTTCAGCCCGCCAGAGCCTCTGATCAGGTGAGGGAAGCCACACACTAAACCAAAGAGCACCTCAGCTGCACTGTGCTCCAGAAGAGCCCCCCATCTCCCTCAGGACAGAGCGCCCAGCGCCACACACTCAGGGACCCGACCTGCCTCACTTTGTGTGCCAGGACAATGGAGCCCCATGAGGCTCAGGGATGTTAAAGACCCCCGTGGCCACCTAACTCTTAAGCGACCCACTCAGACCCAGTCGAGGCCAAAGCCCACCACCAGGTCCCTCCTGAGTCCGCGACTAACATTAATTCTGATAATAGTATTAATTAGCTGCTCTTATCTCCAAGATGCGGACTGGGATTTAGCTCAGTTGGTAGAGCGCTTCTCTGCAGTCTCTGAGGTCCTGGGTTCAATTCCCAGCACTGCAAAAATGGGAGAAGGACCTGGCAATCCACTCCCAAGGCAATCCCAAAACAATCAGCCATTGAAAATCCCTATGGGGGTCCCTATGGGTCCCTATGAGTGGGACACAATTCGACAGCACCTAACAACAGTAATCTCCAAGATAGGATGGCTACTTCCTCGGTACAGTAGGAGAAATGCACAGCAGATGAAAAAAAGAAATCGAACACCAGCAGCAGATAAACGGGTCTCATGATCGACACCCATTGGGCTTTTCTTTTTTTTTTTTTTTCTTTTCAACACTGATAAACAGGAAAGCAGTTTTGGTTTCGAAAATCAACCGATTTCCTTGCTGTCGCGGTAACGAGGTTGTGTATCGAAGAAAACAAAAATAATTCTGGGCACAGACGGGAGATGGAATATTTCTGCACTCCACTCTGGGCCAGTTTGGCTCAGTCCCAGACATAGAATTCTGGTGTCCCTTTCTAAATAAAAATAAATTAAATAAAGCAGTTCGACCTGATGGTGGGCGCCAGCACGTGGTACAGAACCTGAGGAGCGGGCGGCTGGGGTGAACCTCTGGCAACTTCTGACAGCAGCCCTGCTGTGAGGTACCAGCTGGGAGCAGAGGGCAGGTGTGCTAGCACAGCTGGATGATTCCCACCACGCTCCCGCTGCCCGGTCATGGTCATTGCTGACCACAGAGGGCCTTGAGAGCGGGCGTGAAAAGCCAGCGGCTGCCCAGCCAACACCCCTGCAAGGGTCACCCCTCCACCCCAGCGGTGCGGCATGTCCATTCAGTCTGTGGCCAGCTCCCAGGCCAGGCGTTCAGCTGCTTCCTGTTGCCCAAAAGGCTAACAGGCAACTTATGTTAAAAATACCAAAGGCAGAGCTAGAATGGGACAGGGCTTCATGAGGGTTTCTGGAAATTTCCATGTTCAAATCTTGGCTTTGACAACCCAGCTACTCAGAGGATGGAGTTCTTCATCCCACCTTGGAAAAAAACTAGACAATGTGCACAAAATTCTTTTGTTGTTGTTTGTTATTGTTGTTGTTGTTAGGTGCCGTCGAGTCGATATCCGACTCATAGTGACCCTCATAGGGTTTTCAATGGCTGTTTCGGGATTGCCTTGGGAGTGGATTGCCAGGCCCGTCTCCCATTTTTGCGGTGTTGGGAATTGAACTCGGGACCTCAGAGATTGTAGCTCAGCACTCTACCAACTGAGCTAAATCCCAGCCCTTTGTTGTTGTTAGGTGCCGTCAAGTCTGACTCATAGTGATCCTCACAGGGTTTTCAATGGCTGATTGTTTTGGGAGTGGACTGCCACATCCTTCTCCCATTTTTGCAGAGCAGGGGATCGAAACTTGGTCCTTAGAAAGTGCAGAGCAGTGCTCTACCAACTTAGCTAAACCCCAGCCCATACAAAATTCCTATCATAGCATAAGGAGAAACAGTAGCTTTTGTGATCATTTTAGTGGTGGTCCCAGGGCAGGTTCCTGGAAGGATTTACAGAAATTCAATAAAAATATAATTCTCTCCTGCGGTGCTTGAAGAGAAGTTTGTGAACTTGGCTCTGCCTTGCAAATCAGACCCCTCTCCACAAGGAGACTTCTGGAAGACCTTTCATGTTCCTTATGCCGGAAAGGTATAGAACTTTTTTCTAAACTTTAGTTAAAGGGATAAAAAGTTCACAGAAAGTATTGGCAGTCTTCGGGTCATTTTTAATGGTAAAGACCATAATTTCATGAAATGATACAGATTTTAGAAAAATAATAGGTTGATGCTCTTGGATGTTTTGGTGTAGTTCATTTTTCATGGCCACCGGTGACAACCCCTTTTCATCCCTCGATTGTAATCTTCAGAGCCAGCTGGATCAGGGGACCCCCTGGCCCTGGAATGGTGTGCGTGTGCTCCTTTTCCTGAAAGAATGTCCATAGCTCTCATTGTTGTTGTTGTTAGGTGCCTTCTACTCGAGTCCGACTCATTGCAACTCTCACAGGGTTTTCAATGGCTGACTGTTTCGGGTTTGCCTTGGGAGTGGGTTGCCACATCCTTCTCCCATTTTACAGTGCTGGGAATCAAACTCAGGACCTCAGAGACTGCAGAGCAGCGCTCTACCAACTCAGCTAAATCCCAGCCCTAGCTCTCATTAGCATCTTGAAAAGGCTCACAGATGCTAATGTGCCTTCCCATCCCAACAGTGATGCCAGGGGAATTAGACACCAGGCGCATCCGTCCTCCCTCCCTCTCAGGGGTGAGCCCATGAGGGCTGATCACGCACCCATATTCCCGATCCCAGTTGTGCCTGCCTTCTGTCTCCTTCACAGGCTCAAATGCCTCCTCAGTCCCTCAGATCTTTTTCTCTGAAAACGAATATGTGCACAGAGCACGGGCAAGGAGGCAGAAACAGGAAAATGGAGTGGCAGGGTACTGCTGGCCAGGACAGCCGCATCTACTGTTCCTGGCTCCACACATCCCTGCTAAGGCTTCACCAATGACCCTCCATGCCACCAGAGGACTTGCTCTCCAGCTAAGGGAGAAATCACTTTGTTCTTCACTTTCTTGGCCATCGAAGGAGCATTTTGGGGGCACTTCCCATGGGCCTTGAGAATGGAACCAGGAGATGCGTCAATGGCAAGCCGTTGACCACCTCAGCCCTCCTCCCAAGCAGCTGGGCAGAGGGTCCTTCAAGCTCTCCCACAGGACCCTCAAGCATGCACTCCCCTGTAGGCTGAGGGTCAGACACAGTGATGTTGTGCTGCTTATTGTTAGGTGCCCTTAAGTCGGGTCCAAATCATAGCGACCCTCAGAGGGTTTTCAAAGGCTGGTTGTCTCGGGATTGCTTCAGGAGTGGATTTCCCTGTTCTTCTCCTGTTTTTGCAGTGCTGGGGATCGAACCCAGGTCCTCCGAGGGTGCATAGTAGCACTCTACCAACTGAGCTAAACCCCAGCCCCACTGGGCTGCTAGTTGGAGAAATTAATGTATATGCCCTCCATCCAAAAATACATCTACAGGTTCTCTGCACCCATTTGGATCCACCAGCACCAAAGCATGCCATGGGTAGTTCAACATGTAGTAGGCCTAGTCCTCCGGCTGCGATTTGAATCTAAAATGCACCCCAAAAGTGATGTGTTTGAATGTTTGGACCCCAGTTGGGGGTGGTGTCCTGTGATTCTTTGGAACTTTGGGAGGTGGGCCCCAGCTTACAGAGGTGGGCTTTAGTTTTGCAGAAGCAGGTCACTGGGGATAGGCCTTTGGAGATTTTACCCAGACTTGTGGTTCCTGTTGCTCTCTGTGATCTGCCATGATGTGAGGTTGGCTGAACAGACCCAGCCACCTGCCCCACTGCCATGCCTGCCACTGCCTCTATGGACTGAGGTCCTCTAACGGAGAGCCCTAGTAAATCCCTCCTCCCATAAACTTGTTTCTGTTGGGTATTTTGTGACCCACAAGCTGACTAACCTGGAAAATTGGTGCTGGAAAGTGGGATCGGTGCTGGGAAAAACTCGACCATGTGGTTCTTAGGCCATTGGAACTTGTTTGCAGGAGGTGTCTGGGAAAATGTGGAGATGAGGGCAAGTGAAGCCTTTGAACACTGTCAACAAAACTTGAGGAGTGTTTCTGGTGAGAGCTCAGAAGCCCAGAGCACGAAGGCAGCAGCAAGTAATAAAAACAGGGCTCACAGTTTTCCGAGGAAAATGAGGACTCTATTGGTAATTGGACTAGGGGCGGTGTGTGTTACATTCTAACAAAGTGTGTGGCCTGCCCTTGCCTTAAAGACTAGCATGAGGCTCAATTCAAAAGCACCTGCAGCTGTACTACTGCGACATCCGATTCCGTCAGATCTCAGAAGCTAAACAGGATTAGGCCTGGTTATTCTTTGGATGGGAGACCACCTGGGAACACCAGGTGCTGTATGCTTGGGAGAAGGACCCAGCAGCCCACTCTTGAAACACAATCAGTCATTGAAAACCCTATGAACAGCAGAGAAACATGATGAGAGTGTTTTGTCTGCTGTATGTAGGGTCTCGATGAGTCAGATACTGACTTGATAGCACCTAATAACAATAACAACAAATTCACAGGTAATGGACTAATTAACTTGGAAGAAGAAATACTAAGGCAAAATAGTACTGAGAGCATGGCTTGGTTATTATTGAACACTTTTAACCAAACTTATGATGAAATAAAGACATCAGGAAGATTTGAATAATGTGCAATGTGAAAAGTATAAAAGTAGTGAGTCTAAGGTTGCTGTGGACAAGGTCGGTTTGGGCCAGGAGGTGGTAATTGTTAAAGAGCACCAGTAAAGAGAAGGGGAAGCTGGGAAGAGTGCACTAGAACAATAGAAAAGCCCCAGGGGTAAATCAGTTGTCTGGAACCCTCCTAGCTAAGGCTCCCAAGTATCAAACTGCAAACCCATTTGAAAGACTTTTATTTAAAAGGAGAAGCCAGCTAGCTGTGGCACATGCTTGAAATCCCAGCAATTTGGGAGGTAGAGGCATGAGGATAACAAATTCAAGGCCAGAGGCAGCCTATGTAACTTAGCAAGACCCTATCTCAAGATTAAACATGTAAAAGGAGGGACTGGGAGTATAATTTAATGGTAGAGCTCTTACAAACTATGTGCAAGGACCTCAGTTCAATCCTCCATGACCTCAAACAAAAATAAATACCAATAAAAAGAGAGAGTCAAAAGGGTCCCCTTCTAGAATAGAGCAGCCCAGGGAAGGAGTGTCTCAGTCCTGGCACACAAAGGCCACTGCTGTACCTGTCATCAGAAAGGGCAAAGCTACTGCTCAAGCTAGCATCAAACCTTGGCATCACCCACGTGGTGCTGGTCTTGTGGGCATGAAGGATGCAACATTAAGGGGTTATGGAGGCTGTCACCGAAGTTCCAGAGAATAGCCTGCCAGGCCAAGAAATTCTCTATGGAGACACCCCGAAAGGCTGCTGTGTGAAGCTTTGAGGGTGGAGCCTAAACTGCCATGGATGTTGGGGATTTTTAAAGCACCCCATACATAGGGTCCCTCTAAAGAGCATGAGGGGCTGACATCAGGCTACATACTACTCACTCCTTTATCCCCCCTCCCATCGAGTGAGCATAGATGGCCCCTGACCAGCCTGACCAGCCTTAACCACCTCAATTTTGATTGGCTACCCCTAGCATCTCAGTTAAATAAATGCCCCTACCTGGCAGGTATGACAGTTCACCTGCTGTACCTGTCAGGAATGTGCCCTGATTGTCTAACCCCAGGACACGCCCCCCTTCAGGACCCTATATAAGCAGGGCTCCCGGACCCCCTTGACCCCTCCACTGTTCTCCATCACTCAACTGCTGCCTGGACCCCATGACCTTGATCCAGTGCTCCCCAATCCAGCAGAAGATCTCCAAGCAAGCTGACGCATCAAGATCAGGGGCCCCGAAGTGCCAAAGGCTACAAGCAAGCCACGAAGAGCCTCCCAATGCCTCCCATCCTTGGGAAGGAGGGAGGCAGAGAAGGTGAGCTGAGAGAGTCAAGACCACCGGACCTCCAGCCCAGTGGAATACTAACTGCTTGTAGCTGTGCCTTTAAGGCTGAGCTGTTCCACCAGTCAGCCTGCAGCATTCTATGCTACAGGCTTAGAGCTAGCACTTGAGCACTTGACAGGGGCTGCTTGCTGGTTGTACCCCACTTGGGGAGTAACCCTATAAATCTTCCCTCTCTTGTTTCCCGCAGAAGGTCTCCCGAGGTCCTTCTTTGGTGCCTCTGGCCACTACACCAACCTGGTCCAGTGGGTCAATGGTACCCAGTTGGTGGCAGGGCAAGGCGCTGACCTCTGCCAGGCCTGAGCCAAACCCCTACACATGGAGATCCTAAGGAACTTGGAGATGCCAGCAATGTGAAACATCTGCTTGGGAAAGCTATTGATAATGAATGGGAATGGAGCAAAGCTAAGAGGGCCATGAATGCTGCAGATGGCAAGGCCATAGGGATGGAGCTGCCCAAGCCTGTTCCAGCCCAGATGATGCCATCACATGTGCCAGATGCCAGACATGAAACTACAAGGTTTGTTTGTCCCGTGGGTTATTGGTCTTGCTTTGGACCAATCTTTCCTTTCTGCGCCCCCGGTTCCTTGTTTTAGAATGGGAATGCTTACTTTGTGCCGTGTATGTTGGATGTATGTAACATGATTTTTGTTGTTATTTTGCAGGGGTCCACAGTTAAGTTTGCCTTGGGTCTCATGGAGACTTTGGACTTGGACTTTTAAATATACTTGAGACTCTAAAGACTCTGGGGACTCCTGAAGCTGGAGTGAATGCATTTTGCATTATGAGGTGCCCATGAACCTTGGAGGGCCTGGGCAGAGTGTCATGGCTTGGATCTAAAACATTCCCCAAAGGTCATATGCTTTAACATTCAGTCCCCGGGGGGCAGCACTGTCCTGAGAGGCTATGGAAATTTGGGAGGTGAATCCAAGTGTACAGATGTGGGCCTTCACTTTGTGAAAGTAATCACTGGGAATTCTCCTTTGGAGGCTTTACCTAGACCCCTGGTTCTAGTCCCTCTTTCTCTGCTCCTGAGCCACCATGACATGAGATCTGCTGACCTAGTTCCAGCTGCCTGTCCTGCCTCTATGGACTGAAATCCTCTTTGAGCCCTAACAAGTCCCCCCTCTTGTAAATTTGTATCTGTCAGATATTTTGCCACAGTGATGCCCAAGGTGACCAACACATCTCTCCAACTATAGAAGTGGCCTTGGGAGCTCCCACCTGTAGGGAAAAATTGGGAGGAAATTGGCAAAAACCCCAAAACTTGGAAAAATGGCTTTTGAATATCTGGCTTGTAAATTAGAAATCTAGGGAAAATGAAAGTAACTTAGTTGCACATTTGTACAAAACCCTTCCTGATTGGATAATTGGACTGAAAGCTGATTGGCTCAGGCCATTCCATGAGCGAGCTATATAAAGAGCTGTGCTACAGCAGCTTGACCCTTTTCACCCCTTTTCACCCAGACCATCAGCTAAGCAAGACCCTTTTCCTCCCATTCTTGCCCAGACCACCGATGAGGAAACAGCTTTCCTGCTCTCTCCCGCACCTTCAGTGAGGAAAGAACTCTCTCCCGCTGAGACCATCAACAAGGAAAGAACCCACTCTCGGTCTGATCACTGACAAAGCAAGAACTGCCTCCTCCTGACCACCGAGACCACCAACACAGGTGTTTGCCCCTGGAAGGCAAAAGCCCCCAAGGCTTTTCCTTTCTCCCATCTCCGCCGGCGTCCCGAGGGCCGCAGGAGTCCGCACCCCTCACCAGAGGGTCCCGAGTGAATTGTGATTAGTATCTGTGTGTGCCATGGCACCACCACCTGTCTGAACCTCCAAGCCGGACCAGGAGGCACATGCCCCACACCACCAAAGGACACAAGTAGTCACAAGACTGTGTGCTGTCACTTTCCAGAATATTTTAGTTTACTGATCTACCTGTTTTCTTCACAATCAGATGCTCTGGGTTTATGAGAGCCCATGCTCTGCCACTTCATTACTGGCTGTGTGACCATATCTAAGTTACCCAACCTCCATTGACCTTGGCTTCCTCCTCTGTAAATGAAGATGTTTCTCTATCCCTCGGGGAGTTGCTGTGAGGATGAAAAGAAAGAATCACAGAAAGTGCAGAGCACAGTATCTGACATATAGCAGCTTCTCAATATACCATGCACATTTGACAGCATGAGGAGACAGAACATCTGAGTATTTTCATCTGTGCTTGACCGAGGTTCACAGATTCCAAAGTAGTGACTCAATGCTGAAGTCAACACAAGGTAGGAGGGAGAGCAGCCAAGCCCTCCAGTGGCAGTACAGTTGTCATCAATGCCCCAGACAGCTGAGGCTTTGGCTAAGGGATGGGCAGGCCACCATGTGCCCTGGAATCAGAGTAGCCCATAAATGATGCATCAGGAGCAGAGCTGGCTGCAAACCATGAGCCATCTGTGCCCATGAAAGGACCTCATTATCAAAGGTGGTCCCAGCCACACAGGCATCACCTCCCCCATCCAAATTACCCAAATTCTGCAGCCCTGCTCACCTGCAATGCCCAGCCGTGCAGGTGTCTGCTCACTTGGGCCATCCCACCACACCGCACAAGTGAGCCTGCTCTGGGGCTACAGCTCCAGTTTCCACAGCAAGGAGACATCTATTGCCACCTTTAAGTATATAATGTTTCAAAGAGAAAATATCAAGCAATTCCAAAATGGTAGCATGGGTTCTCTTCTCTACCATTAGTAGATGTGACGACAGAGAAAAAAAAATCCTCCTTCTGCCTCCTGACACTGAGATCTATGGGATCTCTGCCTGGTGATCCCAGCACCTCCCCACCCACAAGGTCCCCAGCACATCTCTGGGGCAGTGCTATGACAGCCAGTGACTGTGACCCTCTGCTCCTCTGTCCAAAAGGCAGCAACACAGAAGGAGCCTCCTCGCCTTATGTTTTCTTCCCTGGGAACCTTCTACTGCCTACTCTCCACCCAATCTGTCTAAATGGGACCCTAATTTGATTCAACCTGCAGCCGTAGCCCTGTGGCATCCAATTCCATCAGATCTTGGAAGCTCAGCACGGTCCGGCCTGGTTAGTACCTGGATGGGGGACTGCCTGGGAACACCAGGGGCTGTAGACTTGGGAGAAGGACCCAGCAACCCCCTCCCAAAACTCAATCAGCCATTGAAAACCCTATGAATAGCAGAGAAGCACTGACAATAGTGTTTCGCCTGTTGTACATAGGGTTGCTATGAGTTAGATACAGACTCGACAGCAACTAACAACAGCAACAACAATTTTATGCAACAATTTTAATCTCAGAATTGGAGAAGTGAGAGCCTACTACAGGTGAGGGAAAAAGATGCTGAAAATGAGTAAATAAACCTGTTGAGCAAATGACCTGCCGTGGATGCCCCTAGATGGCCAATGCCTACCCCTCTGCCTACAGGCCAGCTGGGCATATGCATGGCAATCCCACAGGTGTTTGAGGATCTATGATACATCTGGTGATCCACAATCTGCCTGGGGCCCTGGCATCTGCTGGGTAATCCTTCATAGTACTATACAATTATGATCATGGACTTGAGATGAAGAAAGCAGAATGGGATCTGCTCCACCAAGGCAACAGCTGCCTGCCCCCTGGGCAAGTGATTTACCCTCTCATGCTTCAGCCTTCTCATCTGTAAGATGCAAAGAGCAATTGCTGCCTCAGAGGTTTGCAGTGAGGATTAAACGTACTGCAGGCAAAGTGCTTTGCTCAAGACTGACAGAAAAGAAGCCCTATGTGTTTTACTAAATGGTCAATTGTTGTTGTGGTTAGGTGCTGTCTAGTGGTGTCGGACTCATAGCAACCCTTATAGGGTTTTCAATGGCTGACTGTTTCAGGATTGCCTTGGGAGTGGATTGTCACATCCTTCTCCCATTTTTTGCAGTGCTGGGAATTGAACTCAGGATCTCAGAGACTGCAGAGTGGTGCTCTACCAACTGAGCTAAATCCCAGCCCAAATGTTCAATACTAGTTTCAAACTAAAAGAAAGCTGTTTCTAAGACATAAATGTGAACTGCAGAAAACCGTTATGCAATTATTATTATTTTTATGGAGAATCCTCAGGAAAGTATAAATAATGAATTTATCAGAAAATAATCCGGCCAGAGAAGGAGGTTACCAGAGGTACAAACCAGCCCAAAGTACACATTTCTGTGCTCACTTCCTTCATATAACTATTTTGGGTAAAATGATGCTACTCATCAAAGAGTCAAACAAATATTAAGGCTCTGGAATTTAGCTGGGCACCAATGGTACACACCTGTAATCCCAGCAACTCAGGGGGCTGAGGCAGGAGGATTGCAAGGTCAAGGCCAAAAGCAGCCTGTGTAATTTAGCAAGACTTTGTCTCAAAGTAAAAAATAAAAAGGGGCTGAGGGTGCAGCTCAGTGGTAAAGCCCACCTAATAGAAGATCAAATTCCCCATGGGCTAATCCAATGGAAAGTTTCAATGGGTCCTGAGTTTTTACTTCATAAAATTATGAAAAATGCTTTTTTGATCTCATTCCCCTTTGCTACCAATTGAAAGGAAAAAAAAACTAGGTCATGCAGTCAACAGAGGACTGAAAGAGCCTGCAAAGCGACCTGAGGGTGAAGAAGTTTTCCGACAGCAAATATGGCTTCAAACCCCAAGTGCTAAAAACAGCTGAAAACTCAGCATAAGGAGGAAATTACTTTTGAGGGTCAAAAATGGGAAGAGTCTGTTTTCAAAGAGGAGTGGGGTTTAGAAGAGCAGTTAGCAGCTGGAGACCACAGAGCCCCAAATGTGTCCAGAGCCCCGCCTCAGGCAGAGGGGTCTGAGATGGCTATCTCCTTTGCGGAGGGCCAGCGGCCACCATGGCAGGCTGCACAGTTCTGCTCACTGCTGCCAACCCTGGGCCACTGCTACAGAGGAGCCCAGAACACTTGGCCTGCCCCACAAGGAAGAAAGCAGAAATCGGGGTCTCTCTCCTGTGTCACCAGCATCGCCACTTCAACTGCCATGCATGCCTGCCAGAAGGCCGGGCTGTGTCCTCCAGCCTTGTGAATTGCATTCATCCTGCAGAGTAATGGTAACACTGTCACTAACAGAAGGCAAGAAGGGTGCCCGCTCCCCAAACCAAGGAGCAGTCAGTTCCCTGCAGGCAGAACAAATGGATTCCTTACTCTGTTCCTCCCACAAAGAATAGGCAAATAATTTGCATAAAGTCCACACCCTGACAGCGTTTGTCAATGATCGAGAGTCATGAATCCCCACCCACACATCCAGCTCAGGGTAAACCCAATCGCATAGACCAACGCTTCTCAATCACATGAGACTCAGGATCCCATTGCACGCTTAAAAAAATGAGAATTCCCAAGTGATTGTGTTTATGAGGATTCTCAATACTTGTTGCTGTTGTTGTTCTCGGCTATTCATAGGGTTTTCAATGGCGGATTGATTTTGGGGAGTGGGATGCTGGGTCCGTCTCCCAAGCCTACAGCACCTGGTGTTCCCAGGCAGTCTCCCATCCAAGTTCTAACCAGACCCGACCCTGTTTAGCTTCCGAGATCTGACGGGATCGGATGCCACAAGGCTATGGCTGCAGGCTCTCAATATTTACTATATTAGAAATTAAAAGCGTCCACTGTACACATTAATCCACTAAAAATTGAGAGCTTCCAGAAGGCAAGATGAACACAGTGTAGAGATGAACAGCAGCCAGTGGGTAGTGCTGAACTCCAGGCCTTGAGTGGAAGGTTTAGATGCAGGCTTGTAAGCAGATAAGCCAGAACCACACTACAGCTCCTTGACATCCCCTGGGAGAGCTCAGCCTCCAGCATGGAGCGTGGCATTGTGCAGGACACTGTAGTTGTCACCTTGAGTAACTCCTAAGGGCACTATGAGGATGAATAATCCCTCCCACCAACAGAGGCCATCAGTGAGAAATGAGGTCAACTTAACTAAAATCCAATAGCTAATGGAGGTTGGCAAAGGACTCCAGAATGGCCCTTCATCCCTGAATCCATGCTTTCTCCTCTGGTTCGAGCTATTTTCTGAGAAGAGATCATTTCCTTATCCAGGCTCCCTGGCTGCTTCCCTTCACTGTTCAGAGACAAACAATACAGGACAGGAATGTTCACAGCATTCTACCCTAATAAACTTTCTGTGGTTGTCGATGTTCACAAAATTTCATTGAGAGTGAACAGAGAGTGGTCATTCAATGTTTTCCAGTTAGAATGTATACTTTTTTTTCTTTTTCTTTCTTTTTTTTTTTTTTTTTTTTTTTTTTTTTCACTTTTTGAGACAGGGTCTCACTAAGTTATGAAGACTGCCTCTGGTCTTGAACTTGTGATCCTCCTGCTTCTGCCTCCCAAGCTGTTGGGATTACAGGTGTGCACCACCACACCCGGCAAAATATATACATTTAAAATTCCAGAAACATAATGAGGCAGTAGAACTAATTCTTGATAAACAGATATTCTTAGAGAGGGCTGATCTCCTCTAGGGATAAAATTAGGACTCATTCCTGTATCCCCAGGGTCCTGCATGGTCCTAGAATGCAAAGACATTCCATGTGTGTTTGTTGGATTCACTATTAAATAAATATTATGTATAGAATAGATGGAGAAGGACCTGGCAATCCACTCCCAAGGCAATCCCGAAACAGTCAGCCATTGAAAACCCTATGAGGGTCGCTATGAGTCGGACTCGACTCGACGGCACCTAACAACAACAACAACAACATAGAATATTTACATATACTGATAAACAGAGTTAAATTTACTTTTTACCAAATTACATTTAAGTCATAGTAGAAGGAAATTGTAACAATGAAAAGATTATAAGGGCCATAGTAAAATTTTCATTCTCCTTTCAAAATTTTATTTATATTCATTTTATTATTATTATTATTATTAACATATTCTATACCTTGAGCTCATCTATTTGCCAGCCAGCCCCCCCACACACACACCTTTTTTTTTGTTTTGCTTGTTTTGTTTTGTTTTTGAACACGATCTCACTATGTAGTCCAAGTTGTTGTTAGGTGCCCTAGAGTCGGTATCTGACTCATAGCAACCCTCATAGGGTTTTCAATGGCTGACTGTTTCAGGATTGTCTTGGGAGTGGATTGCCAGGTTCTCCCATTTTTGCGGTGCTGGGAATTGAGCTAGGGACCGCAGAGACTTCAGAGCAGCGCTCTACCAAGTGAGCTAAATCCCAGCCCTATGTAGTCCAGACTGGCCTGGAATTTATGATCCTCTTGCCTCAGCCTCCCAAGTGCTGGGATTGCAGGTGTTTGTCACCACACCAGGCTTTGCCAGGTCCATTTTTAACATATGTCTGTCCACATGTGCTGCTGGCTGGCTGGCTTAGACGTCCTTTACAAATTAGGGACAAATGTATGATTTCAGAGTACCTGTGGGAAAACAATTCAGACATAAGAGGAGAAAAGGCACTCACAATCCTAATACATGAAAAATATATGTGAATCATTTTGCCAAAACCCTAAGACAAAAGTTTCCCTGCAGAATGGCCCTCCAGAGCACCCCCAACTTTCCCCAGGACTGAAAAACTCTTAGTTACATGTCAGATAAACTCTTGGGCACCAGTAGCTCCCCACCAGAAAGTAGGGTTGAGGAGCGATGAGGGAGTGAGGGCAGAGTGACTTTTACCTCAGCAAAGAGAGAGGAGACTGGGCACAACAGAGCAGTCTTGTCCTCTTGTGAATGAACCACAAGTTCACAATTGTGAGCTTGCGTGAATCAACATTGTTGTTGTTGTTGTTAGGTGCCGTCGAGTCGGAATCCGACTCATAGTGACCTTCATAGGGTTTTCAATGGCGGACTGTTTCGGGATTGTCTTGGGAGTGGATTGCCAGGCCCTTCTCCCATTTATGCGGTGCTGGGAATTGAACTCGGGACCTCAGAGACTGCAGCGCAGCGCTCTACCAACTGAGCTAAATCCCAGCCGAATCAACATTAACTATGAGGAAAAAGACAAAGGAGAACATTGGGACACTAGAATAAACACTCGAGGAGACTTTTCTTGAACGTTCACAAACAGAGAAAGAAAATATATTGGGAGAAGGAGAGAGAGAAAAAGAGAGAGAGAGGAGGAGGAGGAGGAGGAAGAAGAAGAAGAAGAAGAGGAGGAGGAGGAAGAAGAAGAAGAGGAGGAGGAGGAGGAGGAAGAGGAGGAGAAGAAGAAGAAGAGGAGGAGGAGGAGGAGGGGGAGGAGGAGGGGGAGGAAGGTGGAGGAGAAGGGGAAGAGAAGGAAAGAAAAGAAGGAAGGAAGGAGGAAGGAAGGGGGAAAGAGAGAAAAAGGGAGAAAAAGGAAAGGAAGTGAAGGGAAGGGAAGGGATGGGAAGGAAAGGAAAGGAAAGGGGTTCATGTTGAAAACCGCATTGCCTCTCGTTCCCTCCAGGGCTCCCTGTTGCTCCTCCTTGCTGTCAGCTTTGTCATCTCAATGTCATCGCCCTTTCTTTTTCTTTCGCTTTGATCCAGAGATTAGCCGAGCGTATTGTATGTGTTTCCCACATCCTGCCCACATCCTTTTATCTAAATATGTTCAAGGTCTCACAATGAGGCCCCAGCTACGTCTTTAAAAGCCTTTGCCTCTCTCTTAGCCAGCTCTTCTAGAAACATCTCGCTCTCGTTATTCCAGAGGGCACCAGTGCCTTTGTTTATACAGCAAATGTTTATTGACCTTTATGACAAATAGAGAGGATTCAGAAGAGGCTCTTGCCCTCAGGAAGCTTGCATTCTAGTTGAAGGGACAGACAATCAAGGGACCAAACATTAAGCTATCTTCAGGGGGTAGCGTGTGCCCTAAAGAATGTAACAAAGTATAATGGGTTAGAGCAGAATCATATTTCACAGGACAGTTCGGAACCAGAATGTGAGAAGGAACAGACTATGTGACAATTTATAGTAGGAACATTCCAGAAGGAAACTACAAAAATACTTTGAGCCCAGGACCACGCTTGGCATGTTCAGAAAACCAAAAGAAGTTGAACATGGCGGAAGTACAATAACAAAAACACCAAAAATGAAATGAGAGACCGAAAAACAGGCAGAGGCCTGGTCATACAGGGCTTCACCATCATAGTGAGGAAAGGGAAATTTAGCCCTGGGCAGTGGAGGCTCAAGAAAACACTGTGAGCAACATAGTGAGAAAGTGTGATTTACCTTTTGGAAAGTTTGATCGATGTTCTTAAGAAATACAGAAACTTACTGCCGGGTGCAGCGGTGCACGCCTGTAATCCCAGCACCTCAGGAGGCGGAGGCAGAAGGATGGCAAGGTGGAGACCAGAGGCAGTCTGCGTAACTTAGCAAGACCCTGTCTCAAAAAGTAAAAAAATGGGCTGGGGGCACAGCCTAGTGGTCCAGCACTTGGAGAGCATGCAGGTGCGAGGCACTGGGTTCAACCCCAGTACCGCAAAAAAAAAAAAAAAGAAAAGAAAAGAAAAGAAGAAGAAAGGAAATACACAACCTTGCTCTGAATTCTTCCATCAGCGACATTAACAGCTCTGCCACACTGATTACATGGAGTCACAGGAGAGGCTGCAGGACACATATTAGAAATTCCATTTTTAATAGATTTCTGATTCTAGCAAAAAAAAAAATAGCTCCAGGCTCACACTCAGCTTGGCATATATTAAAAATCTGTTTGGAAGCAAATTGTTTTTAAAGTACCTTTGATTTTAATTAGTTTAGCATTTTAATTTTAAGAAAGGATGAGAAACCTTAATAAGAAGCATCTTCCATTTGGGTGTTTGAATCTGCACCATAATGTTACATTAAAACAGTTGCTGGTGTGTTAATTAATAATTATCTCAGGAATATTCCAAATGTGAAAGGCCATTGTGACTCACCCAGCTTCGCTTGTGTTCCATTTTAAAATTCTATTAATCCTTGCTGCAAATGACAGGATCATTTAATTTCTTAAATGAGACATTTTTATTACACGTAGGGCCTTTCATCTAGGTGAATTTATGGCCTATGACAGGCCCTAAAACTCATGTTTATTTTTCAAAATGCATTTTGCCCACTATTTTGCCTATATGTCTAACGTGATCCACGTTCAGACTCTAAATGACTCTAGCTGGCCTTCTCCAGGTCTCCTCCCAAGGATCCGAAGAGCAAACTCACTGTACACAGAGCCCAACGGGGTAAGAAGGGAGACACGGGTACACACGGAGGATCCAAATTTACAACCAAAGCAACTGCATGAAAATTCACTTCCGTGCACAGAAATGGCTCTTACCATTTTTAATTTGCAGCATATAGGTGTCCGCAGTGGGACAGGCAGAACAAAATCATCCAAAATGTTAATGAGATAACAATGTCAACATTTACAACCAGTTAGTCTACTAGGAGGCAGGGTTGTGGTTAAAGAAACTTCTTGTTATTAGATGCCGTCAAGTTGGTATCCGACTCATAGCAACCCTACGTACAACAGGCGAAACACTATTGTCAGTGCTTCTCTGCTGTTCATAGGCTTTTCAATGGTGGATTGATTTTGGGGAGTGGGTTGCCGGGTCCTTCTCCCAAGCCTACAGCACCTGGTGTTCCCAGGCGGTCTCCCATCCAAGCACTAACCAGGCCTGACCCTGCTTAGCTTCTGAGATCTGAAGGGATCGGGTGCCACAGGGCTATGGCTGCAGGCTACAGAAACCCGGCGTCCTCTAAGAGATGGCTGCCCCATTCGACCCTTCCTCTCCACAGCCCTCAGCACTGATATTAAAATAACCAATGTTTTAAATACCGTCCTTGCAGGGATTCCTTGGAGAAGGGCTGTAAGAGTTGCATGCGTACTCCTCCACAGTGAGAAGTGGTCAGCGCTGTAGAGGAACTAGGACCCTCCCGAGTTTCAGGCTGTTTGCTCAACACACAGACTTCATCATCACGGATGGTTCCCCGTTTGTTATCTCTTCTACTTGCTGAAGCAAAGACAGCAGATGTCTTAGCGCCCATGGATGGAAAACATAGCCTATGGTCTAGAGCTCTGTTTTATATCCATTCATTCACTGCCTCCTTTAATCCTAGCTACAACCTACTGGTAATTCTGGTGATAACCGCATAACAGGTAGGGGAAATGGGACTCACAGAGATTAAGCCTTTTGCCTCAGGCAATGCAGAATTCATACTCAGCCCTGTCTGGGTCTTCCCACCATGCACCATGCTGCTGGCTGTGTTAAAGTGGGTCAATGTGGAGGGATGAATGGGGACAGGAAGACCTCAGTGTAAACAGGGCAACTTCATGAGTACATTGGAAAAATAGAGGAGTATGACCCAAATATGCATTTGAGTTTTACTACATATTACCCATAAGTCACCATAAACCCAGTGGGTTGATAAGAATGTTGCCAGAAGTGGTGTAAAGGATGCATAATGGAAAAGCCAATGCTGTATTACTCTGTACCCATCATCATTTACTAATAGAGAAAAAAAAGTTACTGTGAGTTGAGGTAAATGATGGCAAAGAGTCACTAAGCACCTCCACTCATTTAAGAAAGGCACAGAAAGTATCAGCACAGCCAGTTTCTATGTCCCAAATGGTGAGCAAAGCCCAGGAACAGTGATGTTAGTGGCAAATTTAAAAAGGTCATAATCTTTGCCATTTCTCCCATGGAGAACTAGACTCTATTACCCTTCCCTTGGATCCAGCTGGTCTGCAACTGTTTTGACAATTGTTGTTGTCAAGTGCCATCAAGTCAGATCTGACTCAAAGTGATCTTTTATACAATAGACAAAACACTCTCCAATTCTGTGTCTGGCACACGAGCTTTTTTATGTTTAAGTACATTGTTGTAGACATTGTGTCAATCCATCTAGTGAAGGGTCTCCCTTTTACTCGCTGACCTGCAACTCTCCCAAATATGATGTCCTCCTCCAGGGATTGGTCACTCCTGACATGTCCAAAATACATTAAGACCCAGTGTAACCATCCTTGTTTCCAAGGAGCACCCTGGTTGCGCTTCTTTTCTAGGACAGATCTGTTGGTTCTTCTGCAGTCCATGGCATAGTCAATGTTTGTCTCCAGGACCATAATTCAAAAGCATTAATTATTCTCCTGTTTCCCTTATTCAATGTCCAATTTTCATAACCATATGATGCGACTAAAAACACCATGGCATGAGTCAGGCACACCTTCGTCTTCAGTGTGACATCTTTACTTTTCAACACTTTAAAGAGGTCTTTTATAACAGCTTTTCCCAATGCAATGCTTCTATAGATATCTTGACTACTGCTTCCACTGGTGTTGACTATAGAACCAAGTAAAGCAAAATCTTGGACAACCTCAATCTTCTCCATTTATCATGAAGCTGCTTACTGACCCAGTTGTAAGGACTTTTGTTTTGTTGATGTTGAGGCCCAATCCATACTGAAGGCTGTGTTCTTTGATTTTCATCAGTAAATGTTTCAAATCCTCTTCACTTTCAGCAAGCAGAGTTGTGTCATCTGCACAATGCAGGTTGTTAATAAGTCCTCCTCCAATCCTGATGCTTCGTTCTTCTTCATAAAGTCCAGATTCTCGGATTATTTACTCAGCATACAGATTGAAGAGATACAATGAAAGGATACATCTCTGATTCATACTTTTCTCGATTTTAAACCACGAAGTGTTTCCTTGTTCTGTTAAGCTTTGACAGAGGGTAGTAAAAGTGACTCCAGGCTATGATTGTCAAAAACATATATAGGGGTTCAGCTCAGTGTGGATTTCAGATAAGTAATCACTATTTTTGTATGAGTGTTTTCCATGAAATATTTGAGTCATACTAATAATGGTTGTGCCTGCAGTCATAGCCCTGTGGCATCTGATCCTGTTAGATCTTGGAAGCTTAAGCAGGGTCGGTCCTGGTTAGTATTTGGATAGGGGACCACGTGGGAACACCAGGTGCTGTAGGCTTAGGAGACAGACCCGGCAAACCACTCTCAAAAATCAATCTGCCATTGAAAATCCTATGAACAGCAGAGAAGCACTGACAATAGTGATTCGCCTGTTGTATGTAGGGTCACTATGAGTCGGATACCCACTCAATGGCACCTAATAACAACAACGACAATGATGATTGGTGCTTATCTGAAATTCAGCGTGAACCTGGTGTCTTCCAGCTTCATTAATTCTGGCAGCCCTACTCCAGGCCAGCTGCCAGGTCAGGCTTTAGGAGTGGTCAAGGGCTGGCATTTAGCTCAGTTGTTAGAGCACTGCTCCATACTTCCTGAGGACCTGAGGATCCCCCCAAAGTGGGAGAAGGACGTGGCAGTCTGCTCCCAAAACAATCCTGAAACAGCCATTGAAAACCCTATGAGGGTCCCTATGAGTTGGACATGACTCAGCAGCATCTAACAACAACAACAAATGCATCGGCCTTGGTCTTTTGGATCCCAAACTGCCCCGTGAGAAGCCTCAACTATCCTGCTGGAGACACTGTATGGAGAAGCCCTGAGAGGATACAGAGGTGGGCAGGTCCCACTAAGCCCAGCCATGCACCTCCTCTGTCAGGACATTCAGCATAGGAGCGAAGCCACCTAGGGTGGCCCAGCAGAGACCAGCGATGTGGAAAAGCCACTGAGAATCCCAGTCCACCCCAAGTGCAGCAGAAGATCCCAGTGAAGCCCTGCCTGGAATCCTGACCCACAAAACCGGAGCACGTCAGTAAGTACTTACCACACGTGGCCGTTCCCTTCCTGTGGGATAATTAGTATCCAGCAATAAGTAGTCAGAACTGAGCAGGAGAAGAAAGACAATGGAAGATGGAAGCCAAAGCCAAGGCCCCCAGTTATTGCAGAGCACTGAAAACCCCTAATGTCTGTAGACACTGGAAATACACAGCTATTAATTACACATCAATTTTTAAATGAAAGCGTTTAATTTGTTGTAGCTCAGTCTTTAGCTTTTTGAATGAAAGTTGGTAGTTCTCAAATATAGTCTTTCAAATATACCCTGAAACATAAAATAATACTTCCAAGAGATATTTCTCCATCTTCACCTTTATGAGATCTTCCCTTTCATGGCATGCTACTTTTTTAAAAATAATTTCAAATGGCTTGTTTATGAAGTAGCGACAGCTGTTGACTCATTTGCTAATTAATGATTCAGGCAAAATCTGTGTATAATACCCAGCGATAACTAGTTTATAATTATGAGTTCTTTCCTTGTCATAGACCTTATAAATTATAGACAGTTTTAGAATTTTTTACTCATGATTCGTTGCCGAACGGACCTTTGGAGGATTTGGTCACAACGGACCTTTGGAGGATTTGGTCACAATTTCATCAATTACATCCAAGCAAGAAACCTGGGCTTCTCCTTCCTTCCTCATCCATTACCTCCCAGGACCAGGTGATGGCCAGCCTGTGAGGACCCCGCCCCACATTGCCCTCAACCTCCTCCCCTTCTCTTCTCCCCACTGCAGTGTAGGACCATGACCACCTCTTCTCACTGGTGCTCTTCAACCACCCTTGCTCCCTGGGGTCAGTGAACAATGTCCACCTCCCGATTCCTGGACCTTATAAAGATATTACTCTGTATGCAAAAGGGACTTTGCTGTTATGGCTAAATTAAGAATTATTAAAGTGAGAAGCTCACTGTGGATTCCCTGGGTGGCCCCATGTCGACACAGGGTTCAAGGAGACAGAGGTGAGGGGACATCAGGACAAGTATTTGGAGTCTTGCATTTTGAAGATGGAAGGAGGGACCACGAGCCAAGGGAGGCATCTGGGAGTCAGTGAAAGTCACGGAAATGAGGTCTCCCCGCAACTTCCGAAGAAACCCTGCCCTCCCTGCTCTGAGATTTTAGACTTCAGGACTCTGGCCAGTTGCAGAATTGTTGTTGCTGTTAGGTGCTCTCGAGTCAGTATCCGACTCATAGTGACCCTCTGTACAACAGGGGAAACACTATGGTCAGTGCTTCTCTGCTGTTCATAGGGTTTTCAATGGCGGATTGATTTTTGGGAGTGGGTTGCCGGGTCCTTCTCCCAAGCTTATAGCACCTGGTGTTCCCAGGTGGTCTCCCATCCAAGGACTAACCAGGCCTGACCCTGCTTAGCTTCCGAGATCTGATGGGATCGGATGCCACAGGGCTATGGCTGCAGAGTAGGTATGTGCTGTGTCAGCCCCCGGGGTGATTTGTCACAGAGGCAGTGGACCACCGCTCAGCTCTACCATAACAGGACTCTGTAAGATGTAAATTTGTTCATGTCCTACTCAGGCAGAGAACCTGTAACTAAAGGCTCTAGATCAATTCTGGAATAAAACACAAACACTTGAGAGTGCCCTGCATGGCTGCTCCAGACCCTCTGTCCAGCTGATCGTCCTTCTCTGAGCCCCTGCCTTCTAAACTCCACCCCACAATGTCTTCCTTCTGGTCCTCACTCCAAGCTCTCCAGTGGCCTGACACAGAGCCAGAGCGTGGCCAGGGTGGGGTCCATCCCAAGCCCCTTGCAGCTGCCTGGTGCACAGAGGGAGTGGAAGAGTGATGTGGGCCCTCCAGCCAGGCCCTGCCATCCTGCCCGCAGCCTGCTGCCTCTTGACAAGCGAGTGCCCAGGGGCCAGGGACCCCAAAGTGGGTGGAGTCACACCGGTAGTAAGGCTGGCAGCCTCATGAGCAGTGACTCCTGGGAAAAGAAAGACTGGAGGTAGGGTGACCTATTAGAAAACCACTGGTGAAATAATAATCATTGTTGTTATGGAAAAGAATATAAATTATTAACATTTATTGTATCACAAGTATACACCAGCAGGGCTGGGATTTAGCTCAGTTGGTAGAGCGCTGCGCTGCAGTCTCTGAGATCCCGAGTTTGATTCCCAGCACCGCAAAAAAGGGAGAAGGACCTGGCAATCCACTCCCAAAGCAATCCCGAAACAGTCAGCCATTGAAACCTATGAGGGTCGTTATGAGTCGGACACCGGCCTGACGGCACCTAACAACAACAACATACACCAAGCACCAAGAATATAATTCATTTACTCTTCCTGCCAGCAATGGAAGTGAGACAATAGGCCTATGTACGGATGCAAAAGCAGAAGGGCTAAGTGACGGCCAAGGCCACATAGCCAGTGAGCAAGGAGCCACACTTGAACCCAGGCGGTCTGATGGAGGCCTGGTTCAATGCTCCCCGGTTCTACATTTGACTTTCAAGGACAGTGGCAGCAGAGGAAGGAGGAGACCCCAATAGGAAGAAACAAGTGCCCCATGCGACTCCAAAGTACTTAACCACAGTGGAAACAGAGCCATGTCAACGGTCCAGCTCTTTCCTGCACTTAATTTAGCCCCAGCCCAAATCTCCTGGATACCAGAGTCCCTCTTTTGTTGTTGTTGTTTTTTCACTACTGGGGGTTGAACCCA
The DNA here is from genome assembly GCA_007922755.1 of Pedetes capensis. Lineage (NCBI taxonomy): Eukaryota > Metazoa > Chordata > Mammalia > Rodentia > Pedetidae > Pedetes > Pedetes capensis. The sequence goes on from VMDO01004106.1 coordinate 45,839, forward strand.
GGGCCTCGCGCCTGCACGCTTTACAAGTGCTGAACCACTGAGCTGCACCCCTAACCCATTTGTTTTTTACTTTTTGAGACAGAGTCTTGCTAAGTTACAAAGACTGACTCTGATCTCGAACTTACGATCCTCCTGTCTCTGCCTCCCGAGCCGCTGGGATTACAGGCGTGTGCCACTGCACCCGACTCCCAGATTCCCTCTTAATGGAACCAAGACTTGTAATATATTTATTTCAAGTAGCAAATCCACCACCAAGGCATCCTCCAAAGCATGCCTGGCTCCTTCTGCCAGTTCACTTGCCTCTCACCTCCACTGAACAAGGAGAGGCTGAGGGAGGCCGGCTGCAAAATAAGCCAAGATGGCAGCCAATGGGAAAAACCAGGATGGTTATCTTCCGGATGTTTGATGAAGGATTTGGGATTTCTCCAAACGGTTTTAACCCTGCTAGGTGCATGCCAGGCTGGGATTTAGCTCAGTTGGTAGAGCGCTGCTCTGCAGTCTCAGAGGTCTCGGGTTCAATTCCCAGCACCACAAAACGGAAGAAGGATGTGGCAACCCACTCCCAAGGCAATCCTGAAATAGTCAGCCATTGAAAACCCTATGCGGGTTGCTATGAGTCGGACTCAACTCGACGGCACCCAACAACAACAGGTGCATGCCACCTTGCCCTTGCAGGCCTGAGTTGGTGTTCACATTCACCGGTGCTAGGTGCTCCTGACTGGGTGCAGAATTAACAGAAGCATCTCAGTGGTCTGATTCCTAAGGATTTCTCTGCAAAGAGGCCCCTATTGATTTGATCATGAGACTTTTTTCTTCTTCCTCAGACCACAAATCCAGGCCTGGGTGCAGCTTGCTTCACTGGAGTCCAGCTCGGCAGTAATTGTCTTTTCTCCTTTGGTATGCATGAGCGTTCCTAGGGGAGCATAATTTAACCGGACATATTAAATCATGTCATGGGCAGTCACAAGCCAAATGAATTATTGATCAATGGCTGTGAAAGCAAAATGCATCTGCAGAATTTCATTTGGAAGCAGGGTTGCATTTATAGTCGACTTTATTCTGGAAGCTCTCCACAGGACTGAGCCCTGGCTGAGTTCATCTATCCAAGCTTCACCTCTTATTCTCCGGGGTAGCTGGGTTACGGCTTAGAAAGGGCCACACCAACCATAGAGTAAATCCAAATGCCGCAATGATTTTCATTTCAGGTGACTGTCGTGTATCTGTGAGTTTTCATTGTTGTTGTTGTTATTGTTGTTAGGTGCCATCATTACAAAATACAAAATCCAATTTTGTAGCCCATATGTTGTTACCTAAGGGGCTGAGATTTAGCTCAGTTGGTAGAGCGCCGCTCTGCAGTCTCTGAGGTCCTGGCTTTGATTCCCAGCACCGCGAAAAGGGAGAAGGACGTGGTAATCCACTCCCGAGGCAATCCTGAAACAATCAGCCAATGAAAATTCTATGAGGGCCTCTATGAGTCAGACACAACTCGACGGCACCTAACCACAACAACAATAATGTTACCTAAACCCACCATCTCCACTACTACTACCTGAACCAGCCCCAGCCCCAGCCCGCCATGTCCCTCAGTATGCACTGAATGATGCTGTTAGCAGGCACCGCACCCCAGGACATTGCTCTCTGCTGTCCCTCCTGGCTTGGACTGTTCCTCCTACCTATGCTCACTCCATTTGTCCCCTGCCCCCTGGGCACAGGGCTAAGAATCATCTCAATCCTGGTACGCTGGGACCTTCCTGTCCCCATTAGACAAACAAGGAAACATCCAGGGCTAGGCGCCCAGTGAGCAGGTAGAGGGGCGAGGCTCAAGGCCACGCAGCTGGAATCCAGGCCAGAGGTGCTGCCCTGGCTCTCGGCCCGTGGCCACCAGAGGCAGGATGCACCACGGAGCTGGAGGGCCAGGAGCCTGCAGGGCCAGTGCCTAAACGTGCCAGGGAGTGGCGGGGTGGGCCATGCTCCATCTTCACACACTCCTCCCTCCCTCTGGCCAGAAGTACTTCCACTCGCCCCTGGACCATGGGGATTTTCTGAGAACACAGCTCCTGCCAGGGCCAGAGAATTTGTCTTCCTCACCAGGTCTACGGATGTCTCTTAGCAGGTGAGGCACTGCAGGTGAGCTCAGGGCACAGAAGGCTCAGAGGAAAGGCCACCCAGCCCTCAGGGTTCCCACGGAGAGCCCACAGGGGCAGGAAGGGTGAGGGAGCCCAAGGGGTGCCTGAGGACCCAGGAGCCAGCAGCAGGAAGCTGCTCTTATGTGTGAGGGGGAGAAGGAACACCAGGCAGACCCTGTGTAGCCTCAGGTGAAGGAACCACCTCCGCCATGCCCTGAGCCCAAGGCCCTGCAGAGACCTGGGGAGGCTGGGTGATGAATCTGGAAGCTACGGTGGGGAAGCTCTGCCTGACTCATGCCTGAGCCTGGGAGGAGGTGAACCCGGCCCTCAGGCTCGACCTGGCGCCCTTCCGCTTCTGCCCGAGACTCCAGCCTGCAAGAGTGCCCAGCACTCGGCCCTGCACTGGGGGACAGAGCCCTTCCATCCTGCCCTTATTCACATGCACGTGGATAAGGAAACGCCAGGCAGTGGGCAGCCAGGCAGGCAGAATGGGGACAAAACTGAGGTGGGAGAGTTCCAGGAACCGAACTTCGAGGAGGCGACACAGTGGCAGGGGATGAGTGGTGGATACAGATGGATGAGACGCCCAAGCAGCACAGGACACAGGGAGCCAGTGTGACCAGACCCCTGAGGTGACAAGCCCGGGAGGCGAGGTCCCCCATCTGGCGCCCACGCCCTCCATGGCAGGCTGCTCCCCAGAGGTCAGGTTGTGTGGTTTTCTGGGGGTAGGAGTATTTAGCTTCACCTTGGCCTCCTGAGCAAGGGACATCAGGTCTCCTCTTGGAGCCCCCTAGCCACTCATCTCAAGGGTCATGTGTCCCCAACACATCCATTTTCCTCCAGAGGGAGACACGAGACCCCTAGAGTCCTCTTTTCTGCCCTCCAATGACCTGGTGTTGCAATCGAGAAATGGGGATGGAGCTGAGCGAGAGATATGGACATCGAGTCTCTCCCTCACTTCAGGTGAGGTCGGGAATAAGAGGACCAGATATTGTCACTGGCAGGAGACCTTTATGGTTACACACACACAGGGCTCATTCACACACACACTCACCCTGGCACACCGATACCTGGCACCTCTGTAGTCGCACCTGATGACGCAGGTAAGCCTCGCAATCTGTCTGGTAGAGCGGTGTCCTCAGCCTTCCTTCCCGATGTTCTTCTCACGTTGCGGAGATGGTGATGACGGTTCTTCTGTTGGTGGAGGGCTCAGCATGACATGGAGTCTGTCATCGCTTAGAGTTGAGGAGCCCGCCTGCTGTCAAGTCTCTTCTTATACAGTTCAGTGTGGAGTCTGTGCTCCATTTGGTCATCTTGCATTGATGCCATTGTACCGTGTGGCTATTGGGTGCCAGGGGTCTATCCTTATCACTCTTGTGCACACATGTCACTCTCCCCTGGGGCAGTCCCAGGGGGCTTAGGTTACAATCTTATGGGGTGTCACAGCATTCCACACTTCAAGTAATACACACAGTTGATTTCATCATTCACTTATATTTCTAATACCATCATTCCTATCCTTATTCCTATTCCTTACACCTGGGAAGGCTGGCACGTAACCCCACGGCCCTAGCTTGCCTCCTGCCTTTGTAAACCCCAGGACCCCTCCAGGTAAGTCAAGCATATTCTCCATCTTCAAACCTCAGAGAACGCGCATCAAGCGCTCCAAAGGACTCCCCAGAGTCCACTTTGACAGAAGCACCAGCCTAGGCCAAGGGATTTACCGAGACCAGAGGGGAATGAGCTGCCAGGCCTGGTCCAGCAGACACTAAGGGTGCCCTTGGGGATTGTCCTTGACTTGAAGTAAGGTGACACCATCCTCTGCCATGGGAGGGGAGGTCCCCTGCATACCCGGACTCCACAGACCCCAGAAGGCCAGCCTCCAGCCTCCGCCCACCCCCATTCTTCTTCTCCCGCAGCCTGCGATGGGTGCAGCAGGTGGCAGGTGGTTTGGGTGGGGCCTGTGGAAGGAGTCCAGCCCCAACTTCTAGCACTCTCTTTAGCACGTTGCGTTTTAAACCACGGATCCTACTTACACACGAAAGGCCACACTCCCTCTCTGCCTGCAAGCGAAACCAGCGCGCGTCCCAAGACAGACTTGTTAATGACTTTGGTACCGCGTGGCTTCTGCGAGGCAGCTGCGCGTCCTCCGAGAAGGGAGCCTTGGCTCCGGGTTTTATTGCAATTTTCGCCTCTGCGGCAACTGCGGCGGAGTCTCGTTACAAAGCCTGCATGTTTACTCTTCCCGGGGGGCTTTGTGCGTGACAGACACTCAATAGTTTGATGTTTGTAATGCAACCCCGTGTTCTTTGGCAGATGGGCCTTGGGCGTGTGGCTAGAGGTCATTGCTGGAACCAGCTGGAACCAGAAGGCCATCTTCCTCCCGGAATTTCTGCAGAGGGTCCTTGGCATTGCCGAGGGTCGCCGGGAAACAGAGGAGGAACCGGGAGCCGCAGACACTCAGCCGCTTCAACCTCCCCATACGTGGGGGCCACAGAAGGGGTGGCAGGTGCTGCTGTCAAACACATCCCCGTGAGCGTTCTAGCGTGAGCCAACTGTGTGTATTAATAAGATTGACACGCGAGGTTCCATCGTAAAACTTGAGAAGTTTTCGTATAAACTGATCAAAATACGTGCAGTTTCTGCCAGGATCTCATCGCGCCGGGTATCGTTGGAAGGCATCTGATGCGGGGTATCCTGACAACCCTGAGCAGGGGTTGCTGAAAGATGGTTTCAAGGCCCTGAGAGGTCCAGGAACAGGAATGGCCAATGGGTAAACAACCCCTGCTGTTGTTGTTGTTGTTAGGTACCACCGAGTCGTGGCCAACTCATAGCAACCCTTCTAGGGTTTTCAATGGCTGATTGTTTCGGGATTGCCTCGGGAGTGGGTTGCCACGTCCTTCTCCCATTTTTGTGGTACTGGGAATCGAACTCGGGACCTCAGAGACTGCAGAGCGGCACTCTACCAACTGAGCTAAATCCCAGCCCCATCCCCAGCTAGTGACCCACATTCCAAGCACTACACTGTTTCAGGGGCACACAAGGGCGGTGGAAGGCCCAGCGGGACATCAGATCTGTTTTGCCAAGCATTGCCTTTGGAGAAGGGTCCAACCTGAGCCTGGGCTGCTGATACAATTGCTCTCCATGATCAGGAAGCCAGTGATCAGGAAGTGATCAGGAAGAGATCAGGAAACCAGGCACTTATTTAAACGTAGCCCATGTATTACTTCCTTTACCTTCCAACAATCATGTGACGGAGGTGCAGGTGCGGAAACTGAAGCGCAGAGCTAGATAGAATACAGTGCCTGAGTGAATCACTGAGACAGCGGCAGGAACAGACATGGGGACCTGGTGCCTCTGTTTGAACGTCTCTGAACTTCCAGCAAGGAGCCTTTGCCCTCTCTGCTATGGGAGGAAGAGCATTATCCTCGCAAGGAAACTCTCTCTAGTGTTCTGTTGCGCTCTGTGAGCCTAATGGTAAGACGTTTCTAGGGACACCACACAAGAGCATAGACTACATCATAATACCAAACCAGCCACCTTTGCAATGGCCAAAAATTGCTTTGCAGATGGAAATAAGCTTTAATAAGCTTATTTCAATGACAGAAAAGGCTAGAAGAATGTGGAGCTCGCAAACTCCACCTGGTGCACAGAGAGGGCCTGGGGTAAGCTTGCGGATGATCCTGGACTGGAAGGGGCCGCTCCATCCCCTCCAGAGCAGAAGCCATGCACACACCAGACTTTAATAAGCTTTCAGTGTTGCAGTTGTATAATTTGTGGTGGGCATTTTCTCATGGCGCCATTGCTAGGGCTGACACTCAGGGAAATTTCCAAAACCCAATTTTCACTGCAGAAAGGTTTTCTGCAAATGGCCCCTCAACGAGAAAAGGTATTTGAGCCAATTATTGGGCACTGGAGACAGAGTTTTGATCTACAAAATGAATTTTAGAAGGGGAAGGATAGAAAGGGACAGAAAAAAAATGACTAGATAAATTATATGCATGACTGTCAAAAGAGTTTCTGGGTCCCAGCAAGGAGAGAGCTTGGTAGATTTGGCAATTCACTCCTCAGAGTGCTTATTGACCTTCATGTGTCTGTCAGCTTGTCACACGATGGGGACCATGTGTGTTGCTGTGATGCTGAAAGCCATGCCATTGGCACCTCAGATACCAGCAAGGCCACCCATGGTAGACAGGTTTCAGCTGAGCTTACAGGCTAAGACAGACTATGGAGGAGGGCCCGGCAGCCTACTCCTGAAATAATTAGATGTTGAAGACCCAATGAATAGCAGAAAAGCACCAACCAAATATAGTGCTGGAAAGTGAGCCTCCAGGCTGGAAAAGCATTCAAGAAATGACTAGGGAAGAGCTGCCTTCTCAAAGTAGAGTCGACCTAATGATGGGAATGGAGTAAAGCCCCTGGGACCTCCTTATGCTGATGTGGCATGGTTCGATATGAGAAGAAACATAGTGGCTGCAACAGTGGCTCAAACACAAAAAGATCGTGTACACAACACAGAGTTGGGTAATGTTTCCTCCTGTTGTACATAGAGCCACTATGAGTCAGATCCAACTCGCAGCTAACAGCAAAAACTGCTCATTCAGTTTTGCTTGACCCCTAGTCCTGTCCTACTTGATGCAGCTAATTTACCTATCAAGGCAAAGCCAATAATTGTGGAAATGCACATGGAGGTGTTGCTTGAAAAAGACGTCACGTGAGCAGCTGCAGACCGTGTGTTCTTTATCAGGATATTCAGCCGAGCCAAAGGAAAAAGCAGCTGCCTGGTACTGAGCGGGAGAGTCTGGCCCAGCCCAGGAGGGACCCCTGCGGAGTGACCAACAGAGCCCAGAGCTGCAGGGATGGGGGAGGAAACCCCGTTGCATGTGATCCTGAACTGGGAGGGGCCTCCCCACCCCCTCCAGAGCAGAAGCCATGTGCATGCCAGGATGACTTCACTGAGAGGGGACGTTGAGAGAAGACAGCAGTGGCTTGACACTGACCGTTCTGAGGGCCCCGGCACCATGCTTTCCGGGCAGCTTTGGGGTTTTCAAGCTGTTCATTTTCCCCTGTGCCCTTGCACGTGCATAACACGCTGTGTTGCTGCAAACCACTCTGGTTCTGGGGCCACACACCAGCAGACTCCCTGCAGAGCTGGGGTCTGTCACTAGAGTGTGAGGGCCACGTCGCTGCCCACCAGACCAGGACGCAAAGGCAGGAGCCTGCAAAAGGTAATCAAGGGCCGGTGTTAAAACTCAGGAGCAAGGCAGACTTCCAGAGAGCTGAGCCGTCGGGGTCTTCAGCCTCAGCTGCAGGCATGGAGTTCACGGACCTCCAACCACGCTCAGGCTGGCCCTGGAATGGGCCAGGTGGAGGGGCGTTGGTTCCCAGTCCTGGGTAGTAAGGAAGTTCAGGGGCCTAGAAATAAGCCTGGGCCTGACCGGTAAAACTAACAGCTTTGGGAATTTTCTTCTATGCAATAAGATAACAAAGTCTTGTTGTTCAGAAGAAAAATCAACAAACAAAAATCACAAACAAAAGAGCAAAGGAGAAAAGCACAAAAAAGAAAATGAAGCCATATTTCTTCCCCTAAGTGATATCTGTCTGCAGCCATGGCCCTGTGGCATCTGATCCCGTCAAATCTCTGAAGCTAAGCAGGGTCGGGCCTGGTTAGTACTTGGATGGGAGACCACCTGGGAACACCAGGTGCTGTAGGCTTGGGAGACGGACCCGGCAACCCACTCCCCAAAAGTCAATCCGCCATTGAAAACCCTAGGAATAATAGAAAAGCACTGACAATAGTGTTTCTTTTGCCTGTTGTATGTAGGGTCGCTATGAGTCGGCTACCGACTCGACAGCATCTAACAAGAGCAACAACAAGTGATATCCATCATTAACACTGATATATAAACCCCCAGATTTTTCCTATGTAAATACCACATATACTTTGATTTTATATACATACATATACAAATTTACTAAAAAATGTTATTTCTACTAACAGGCTCCTTCATGATCAGCTTTTTTACTTAGCAACATATAATGCATATTTCCCATTTCAATAAAGATAGGACAACAGTATTTCTTTAAATAACATATAGTATTTATTTTCTATACTTACTATAACATGCTTTACAAATTCTCCACTGCTAGGCATTAAAGTCTTTTCCACCTGCTTGAATTCATAAATGGTGCTGTGAGAACTACCTTTATATGTTATTTCCTTCACCCAAGTTCCTAACAAGGGCTGGGATTTAGCTCAGTTGGTAGAGTGCTGCTCTGCAGTCTCTGAGGTCCCAAGTTCGATTCCCAGCACTGCAAAATGGGAGAAGGGCCTGGCAATCCACTCCCAAGGCAATCCCGAAACAGCCATTGAAAACCCTATGAGGGTCACTATGAGTCGGATACCGACTCGACGGCACCTAACAACAACAACAAGTTCCTAACAAAGTTCCTAAAAGGAAAATGACCAGATCAAACCCCTTCTCTAGCTGTCACATATTGTCACAGCCAGCTGGAGGTGTCGGTCCACACCCTCCTGGATGTTTATGGGAGAGGCACAGGGTGGTCAGCATCTCTGATAACTCAAGGGTATATGGCGCCTGGATCTTTGCTTGTTTAGAGCGTCAGTTAGAGGTCTGAAGCCACTCTTAGCTTGTGCCCATCCCCTTAGTAAAATCTCAGTGGGGTAGACCAGCAAAGCATCGGAGCACAAATCTCAGGAACTGTACACGTCATTCCTTCTTGAGAAAACACATGTGTATGTACTCATAGAGGGCTGGGATTTAGCTCAGTTGGTAGAGCACTGCGCTGCAGTCTCTGAGGTCCCAAGTTTGATTCCCAGCACCGCAAAAATGGGAGAAAGACCTGGCAATCCACTCCCAAGGGAATCCCGAAACAGTCAGCCATTGAAAACCTATGAGGGTCGCTATGAGTCAGATACCGACTCGACGGCACCTAACAACAACAACAACATGTACTCATAGAGTTAACCGTTCTTCCCTAGTGTTTATTTCCACATTAAAATCTTTCCTTCATAATGTTAATATTTCATTCGAATATGGCTTTTGTTTCTCACAATTAATACTAACACCCCAGTAAAAAATTTAATGGGAGAAGGACCTAGCAACTTGCTCCCAAAAACCAGTCCACCATTGAAAACCCTATGAATGGCAGAGAAGCACTGACAAAGTATTTCGTCTATTGTACGTAGGATCACTATGAGCCAGATACTGACTCTGCGGCACCTAACAATAACAACAACAACAAAAAAAATCTAATAGAGAGCCAGGCGTGGTGGCACACGCCTATAATCCCAAGGACTGGGGAGGAGGGAGGCAGGAGGATCTCAAGTTCGAGACCAGAGGCAGTCTGCATAGTTTAGCGAGACTCTGTCTCAAATAGTTAAAAAAAAAGAATGAGCTGAGGGTGCAAGTGGTCCAGCCCTTGCAAAGCACGCAAGCCTGAGACCCAGGGTTCAACCCTCAGTACTGCAAAGAAAAAAAAATCTCATACAAGAAAAAATTGACATATATAAAGTACTTGCTATGATCTTCATTGTTTGATTGAATTTAGGCAGAATTCACTGTCCCCGCCTTATGCAAATAAAGGCCCTCAATCAGCTGTAAGATGCAAAGCCATGTGGCTGCACTGTCCTGGGATTAGACCCCCATGCATATCACATACAGACATAGCCTATAATCCAGCATGGTGTCATCTGGATCCTAACACAGTTTGGAAGGGAGCACACATAGCTTCTTAGAGCAATGTCTAATTAGTATTGCAGAAATATGAAGAAACCGCTTGAGGAAAAGGAAATACTACAAATTCATTTAGACTTTCAAAAGAGAGATTTCATAAAGTCTCAAAGGTTGTATGTTACTGATAAGAGCAGTTTTGTCACAAATGGAACGTTGGGTAAGAATTAACATGGAGACAGAATAGAGACTGAACCAGGAAATACTCCATGAAGCCTTTGAGCTCACTCAGGCCACGTGGGGCCCTGATCTGCAGGGAGAATTTACAAACAGAGGAAAGAAGGAAGGGAAGAGTGTGAGGGAGGGAGGAGGGAAGATAAGAGGGGCAGAAAGAGAGAGGAATGGAGGGAGGAAGACAAGGATAACAGGCTCGGGAGAAGTCATCTAAACCAGGACTGCACAAGGGCAACGGCACAATAATAGCCAGGTATCTGGATAGGGGACTGGGATTTAGCTCAGTTGGTAGAGCACTGCGCTGCAGTCTCTGAGGTCCTGAGTTCAATTCCCAGCACCGCAAAAATGGGAGAAGGGCCTGGCAATCCACTCCCAAGGCAATCCCGAAACAGTCATTGAAAACCCTATGAGGGTCGCTACGAGTCGGATACGGACTCAGCGGCACCTAACAACAACAACAACAATAACATTCTGGATAGAGAAGATGCTTTGGAAAAATAATGAAACACCTCGGCCAGTACCCTCCCTCCTCCTTGGATATGCACAAGGCACACTCTCATTTTCAAAGCCTATAAGAAGCCCTTTGAGAAAACCATCTTTCATTATGTTTATCCCATGATTATTCAAATATCCTTCCCTAAATGAGCACTTCCCACAATTTCAGAGCACATCAGTGTTTCATGACCCACAAGCTCATCTAACTCACATGGATGTAGCCAGGGGTTCACTGTTGTTTATAACCAGTGATAAAAAAACTGTCTTTCCACTAAGCAAAAAAGAAAAAGCCCTAATCTGTAATGCTTGCCTATTTCAGTGGTATAAATACTCCTGATGTGGCTGATTGAAGGGGAGGCTGTGTTTAACAACCAAGAAAGGTTTCAAGGAATAAGTATAGGCTGCTTTTTGAAAGGAGGCTGGGATTTAGCTCAGTTGGTAGAGTGCTGCCCTGCAGTCTCTGAGGTCCCGGGTTTGATTCCCACCACCACAAAAATGGGAGAAGGACGTGGCAATCCACTCCCAAGGCAATCCCGAAACAGGCAGCCATTGAAAACCCTATGAGGGTCGCTATGAGTTGGATACCGACTCGATGGCACCTAACAACAACTTTTTGAAAATCCCAGGTGCTACTACCTTTCTAAACAGGAAGACAAACTATTAAACACGATCACAACTGTGAACAGAAGTATTTGCTAACCTTTACACAGTTGATGATCCATGGTTTTTACAGAAAACAAGATCAGATTAAGTCTTCATGAAATGGCAAATGAATTGAGGTCCCCTGTAGCACTTCATTCTTTTCTGGAGAATAACTCTACAAAAAAAGATTAGAAAACTTGAAGAAAAGCACCAAAATAATAATGCAAAAGATTCAAAGAGCTTCTATCTGAAAGTAGAGTCTGGAAATATGAAAACTGGGATGGAACTGACGGAGGCTTACCGAGAGGGTAAAGGACAGGGAGAATGTTAGGACGCTGCCATTGGTTGGTCAGCTCTCTATGCTACGTGGGATGCTGCCATTGGTTGGTCAGCTCTCTATGCTACGTGGATATCTCTCTCTCTCTCTCTCTCTCTCTCTCTCTCTCTCTCTCTCTCTCTCACACACACACACACACACACACAGAGACAGAGACACACAGAGAGAGAGAGAGAGAGAGGCAGCAAGGGAGATGACTTCTGGCTGTAGGATATTTTTAGGAATGAGTAGGAGCTTTTTAGCCTGCAGCAATACCACTGTAGTACCCGATCCCATCAGATCTCGGAAGCTAAGCAGGATTGGGCCTGGTTAGTCCTTGAATGGGAGACCACCTGGGAATACCAGGTGCTGTAGGCTTGGGACAAGGACACAGCAACCCACTCCCCAAAAAACAATCTGCCATTGAAAACCCTATGACTAGCAGAGAAGCACTGACAATAGTGTTTCGTCTGTTGTACACAGGGGTCGCTATGAGTCAGACACCAACTCCACAGCCCTAACAACAACAACAGGAGCCTTTCAGGTACAGAAGGGAGAGGAGAGCATTCGAGGCAGGCAGAATTCATGAAAATCCTCGAGGTATGAAAAGCCTGCAACATCATTATTTTAAAAATAATTTTTAAAAAATATAAACCACTTCCTCACATCTAACTAGTGACATAACAGGTTTGAACTCACAGCCCTGGGCTCTCCGATGACACATCCCCTAAGGAACGTAGCCCCAGAGGGCAGGAAAGTATGCATGGCTCAGCCACCCAGCCGCGTCCTTCCTTCTCCATCTGCCACAGGCAGGGAGCCAGTCAGCGACCAGCGGAGGGAAGCCGGGCTTCCCGCTGACAAGGTGCCCACCGGAAAGAGTGCGTGCCTAGGCTGTGCCCCAACCCCTGCAGGTAAGGTGGGCCGCACCTTGCCCACTGCCTAGCCTCAAAAATACCCACTACTGGTCAGGTTGTTGTTGTTAGGTACCCTCCAGTCGAGTCTGACTCATAGTGACCCTGTGTACAGCAGATCGAAACACTTCCCTATTCTGTGCCAGGCAAACAACCTTATTTATATTTAAGCCCATTGTTGTAGACACTGTGTCAATCCATCTGGTGGAGGGTTTTCCCTTTTTTCGCTGACCTGCCACTCTCACGAACACGATGTCTTTCTCCAGGGATTGGTCTCTCCTGACTACATGTCTGAGATATGTAAGACTCCTGCTTCCTGCGCACAGGGCAGAAGGGGAGAGGCAGCTCTCTGAAGCCTTTCAGAGATTATCAGTCCTGTTCCTGAGGGCAGAGCCTGTGTATGTCATCACTTCCCCAGAGGCCTCACCTCTTAATGCTATTGCTTGGGAGATTTAATATGAATTTTAGAGGGACGCAAGCATTCAAACCATAGCAATATTTTCCCCTAACAGATGTAGAAGCAAGAACTTATTTGGAAACAATCAAATGGTGTGACGTTCCTATTCAAAGTACAAAAAAAAAAAAAGAATGTGGACTTGCACAATTTTTAATCAGGAACGGGAGATCCAAGTTATCAGGCGCTGCCCAATGAGATGGACGTGGTTTCACGGGTCACCCAGCACTCGGCTGCGCGGAGCCTCCAGGGACCCAGGCACTAAGTACACAAGATGTTCAGGCACTGCAGTCAGGATTAAATGAGCATATGGCAGGAGAGATCTGCTGGTGGGAGAGAAAAGATGAGTGGGAATATCACCGAGAAAATAGCAGAAATTAAGCAGGTGGCCAGAGGCGTAGCTACCTGAGGACTGAGCGCAGAGGAGCAGGGGGAGGGAGAGCACCCGAGAGAGGCCAATGCAGGGAGTTCCGACTATGCTTGACTTCCGCCTGCCGCTTAAAATCCAACTGTCCTGCTGCCTGGTGGCATTCTTTGCTCTTACAGTGATTTAGCAAACAAGGCTGCTTGCTTTGAAGAATTGGTCCTTTTTAACCGTGATTGAAAGATATCTGCCACAAAAGGAATTGTTGTTGTTGTGAGGTGCCATCGAGTCGGTATCCGACTCATAGCGACCCTCTGTACAACAGGGGAAACACTATTGTCAGTGCTTCTCTGCTGTTCATAGGGTTTTCAATGGCAGATTGATTTTTGGGAGGGGGTTGCCAGGTCCTTCGCCCAAGCCTACAGCTTCTGGTGTTCCCAGGCGGTCTCCCATCCAGGTACTAACCAGGCCCGACCCTGCTTAGCTTCCGAGATCTGACGGGATCGGATGTCACAGGGCTACAGCTGCAGGCACAGAAGGAATTAGCAGCTACTTTGTCACCTTAACTTTTATTTCAGTTGCCCTGGCTTCAAAGAGGATTGCTTTAAAAGCCCCCCACCCCACCACACCATAACAGTGACACTATCAGGTGGCCCGTGCCTGCCCCTTAATAAGGAGGCAGAACAGAGGTGAAAGCAATCCATCGCCTCTTAAAGTCAGGCTTAAAGCCTTTACAAAAGGCCTCCCGCATTGATCAAGTCACCTCGTCATGATCCAACTGGCCAGAAAGGCGTTGCTGAGCTCAGTTACGGGACCTCTCAACTAGACATCCGCATGCCGTCCTGACTCTAGCTGAGGGAACCTCACGATTCCATCCACTACTCTTTCAGTCTAGTTTCTTCAAGCAGAGATGTATTTCATGGTACCAGCTGCCCGTTCAAGCTCATGACAATTATTTCACTTATTCAGGCCACTGACCACAAGCAAGGCAGAGCTCAATGCAAACCCAAGTTCACCATCTTGAAAGTCCTTGTACAATTACTCTTCAAAGCCTCTCGCTCCCCAATGAACTACACCAGCCAATAAATACCCTGCCCTCTGAAGCCCTCTGACATCTTCGCTGGCTGACATCAGCAGAATGTGGCGGAAGCAATGACACATGACTTCTGAGGCAGAGTGCCAGTTTCTGCCTTTGTCTCTTGGCAGATTTATCCTGGAGAAAGCCACACACTGTACAAGCAGTTCAGATACCCTGGGACCACCATGCTGTGAGGAAGCCCAAGCTAGCAGGTGGAGAAGTGATGCAGAGAGACCTGGGGAGCCATTGTTGTTTCCATCATTCCCATCATCCTATGCGTGGCTGAGTGCCAGATATACAAGCGATGAGGACATCTGGGACCCCAACCCAGAAGAGCTTGCAGGTGAATTCCAGTTTCGATCCCCACCTGACTGTGTGCATGAGACACTCAACAAGAGAGCTGTCCAGCTGGCCCAAGCCCCACAACAGATCTGTGAGGGCCATGGGTTGTTATTTTAGACCACTGGGGTACACAGCAGTAGACAGCAGGGCCAATGCTCCCTTCATACTTCAAATCCAAGGCTGGAAGCTCCTTTGGCTTCCAGAGGCAAGTGCATTGGCTCCCTGATCCAAGAAGCTCATCCAGAAGGAAGCAGGCACAGAGGCATGCAGAAGTGACCCACCATGGGGGAGGGTGCCAGAAAACGTGCTGAATGCGTGTCTCTCCTGACCTCAGCTACTACACAAATTCATCCACTTTCCTAGCTCTCCTTCAGCGTTCCAACTTTTCTCCTCTGTCCAGAGCGCAGGCCTCTATGCATCTTCTGAGGTCTTCCTCACCAAAGCTCCCTCCTCCAAGAAGCCTTCCTGCTCTCCCACGCTCTGTCTGCCTTTCTCCCTGGCTTCACCATGGTGCCCCTCCCTGGCTTCTAGGAGCTCATTTGCCCCTTGCTCCCCGCCATGGTGGCACTCAAATTGGACGTCTACGCTGCTGTGACCAAGTACCAAAGACTGAGTGACTTAAACAGAAAATGACTCTCACAGTTCCAGAGCCCAGAGGTTGAAGCCAAGGTGTTCCCTGTGAGGGAGGAAGGATCCAGTCCAGGGCTACACATGACCTCTTCTCCCTGAGTCTCTTCCCGCCATTGTGAGTAGACGTCTCTGTTCAAATGTTCTACTGGCGCCATGTTGGATCCAAGCCCACCTTGCAGCTCACTTCAAGTTAACTCCTCTTTAGGGACCCTGTCTCCAAACTCAGCCCAATTCTGAAGGACTGGGGTTAGGACACCAACATGTGGCTGGGAGGGGACAAAGTTTGACCCATGACAGCATCTTATTCTTCCCTGTGTTTCCAGCTCTTGGCAGCAGGTGGTCCAAGAAGGGAGAGTGGAGGGAGGAAGGCCACAAAGGAAAGGCAGGAAGGAGAGGGCAGATGGGGAGGCAGAGG
Organism: Pedetes capensis; assembly: GCA_007922755.1. Classification (NCBI taxonomy): domain Eukaryota; kingdom Metazoa; phylum Chordata; class Mammalia; order Rodentia; family Pedetidae; genus Pedetes; species Pedetes capensis. The sequence continues at coordinate 61,540 of VMDO01004106.1, forward strand.
GCAGTCTAGTAGCATGCGCGAGGAAGCGGCAGAGATGGTCTGTCCTTCTTCACAGGGCTTGGGAAAGGCCACTCCTAGCGTTCCCCTTAATCTGGAGGAATAAGAAGGAAACAAGATGGTAACAGGATAGAGAAGATCAATGGAAACAGAAAGGGCGGGAAGTGAGATGATGGGGATGGGAAAGTATGAGCAGAGCAAAGGGCAGGAGGCAGGAATAGTGGGGAGAGCCCAGACCAAGGAGAAGGTCCCACAAGCACTGCTGTCAGAGTCGAGGTGAATTTGGGTCCCCTGCTCTTATCACCAGACCAGAAAGCATCAGTAGGATAGGAGGACAAGAAGAAATAGAAAAAAAAATAAATGGACAAGTCTCCCATTCAAAATAACAGTTTTCTACGCATGCAGAAGTGAAAACACACCTGTACAGATGTATGTTGTTGTTAGGTGCCATCAAGTCAGTATCTGACTCATAGTGACCCTACATACAACAGGCGAAACACTATCGTCAGTGCTTCTCTGTTAGACGTAGGGTTTTCAATGGCAGATTTTTTTGGGGGAGTGGGTTGCTTCTCCCATGTACAGACATATGTTGTTGTTGTTGTTAGGTGCCATCCAGTCGAGTCCAACTCACAGCGACCCTCATAGAGTTTTCAATGGCTGACTGTTTCGGGATTGCCTCGGGAGTGGGTTGCCACGTCCTTCTTCCATTTTGCGGTGCTGGGAATCGAACTCGGGACCTTAGAGACTGCAGAGCAGTGCTCTACCAACTGAGCTAAATCCCAGCCCCAATAGAGACGTATAGGATCATGCAGATCTGAACATATGTAATCCCAGCACAAGTGCATTGCCACAGCCACAGTTTTACTGCACTTAAGTAAAAATAATATCCACACACCATCATAAATCACCTTGCCTAATTTTCAGAGTGAATTCAAATATTTTAAAACGTGACGAACATGATAGGGAAGCCCAGCTTCGTGTCTGACTTGAATTCAATGAGAAGAATAAGACATTGTACACCAAATGATCACGACATAAGGAGGGAGAGAGGTTATGAACAGGGCACCGAGTGAGCGTCTTGCCTCACACTTTTCCTCTTAAAATCTTTTCAGTGGTTAAGAAATTGTTGGCAAAATATTCCTGCCTAAAAGATATACTTTATGACCCTGCATCATTGGGAGAAGGACCTGGCAGCCCACTCCTAAAAAACAATCAGCCATTGAAAACCCTATGAATAGCAGAGAAACACTGACAACAGTGCTTCGCCTCTTGGAGGTAGGGTCGCTATGAGTCTGATACCGATTCGATGGCACCTAACAACAACAACAGCCCTCCATCAAGGGCCCTGAATTTCAGCACCCGTGGAGGGAGCAGCAATGTGGATGCAGCCTGTCCAAACCAGTTTCTAACATGCGGCATGGCTTCTTGGTCAACAACGTCTTTTTCAACAAAACCCTCTTGTCCACTTAGAAAAAATAATTTTCAGCCCAGCATCAGGATACGCGTAGCACGGTTGGACGTTTTCCACGGTAACGTGCGAATACACTCACTATTTTCCAAAATAGCACTCTTCCGGCGGTCCCAGGGTGGGAGCACCAGGCACTTTATGCAAAGCAGCCTGCGCACCAAGAATTCCCCCAGTTAAAAACGGGCCAGAAGTCAGAGGAGGCGGGGAGGGGCAGGAGACGGTGCAGGCGCTTGGCGATTCCCCGTCTCTCATTAGTAAAGCGCTCTCCGTTCACCTGCTACATCCAAATCAAACCGCAGGGCCCGGCGCTGGCGCTCGCAACGCCGTGCTGTCTGAGCAGTGGGCAGCTGGAAGGGAGCACCTTCCCTTGTCGGGGATGAATCAATCATCGCGAGAGATGTCAGCATCTGCCCAAACCATTTTACATGAGAATAAATGGCAGATGGTGGTGTTTTTATATTTAATCAGTTCCACCAAATGCGGTTTCATCTCTTATAAAACGAAGCCATCTGCAGCGTGTAGGTGTGCGGCCCTCGCCGAAGGCCCGCTGTTGAACCTTACTCTGAAAGGTAAAGGCGCACATGCTAACATTTGTTGACATTCGGCACAATGAGCCCAGAAATCCTTTAAAATAAAGCCTCGTGTTTTTCATAAATACGCGCCCTTAATCATGCTAAATATTGATGGTGGATGCGCCCTCCATAGGAGGCTGGGAACAGAGGTTTCTGTTCCATGCTCAACATAGCTTCCAACCACTTCTAGAAGCCGCTCATCCTAAACTGCCTGAAAACGTTCTCATGACAAAACCCGTCCTTTTCTTTGCTTACGGATCATCCTGACAAGCGTTTTAGCTTTACTTCAACATGCATTCTTTCAGAGCGGGTTGTCTATGGCTCCAGAGTATTCAGTTTACACACACACAGCACCAGGATAACGTGTCATGAACACATACATTTGTGTGTCCCATCTGGGTAAGGGCTGGGATTTAGCTCAGTTGGTAGAGTGTTGCTCTGAAGTCTCTGAGGTCCCGAGTTCGATTCCCAGCACCACAAAAATGGGTGAAGGGCTTGGCAATCCACTCCCAAGGCAATCCCAAAACAGTCAGCCATTGAAAACTCTATGAGGGTTGCTATGAGTCGGACTTGATGGCACCTAACAACAACAACAACATCTGGGTAAAGTCAGACCAGGTGTAAAAAATGGGATACTTATTTCAAAATGCTGGCGGAGTGGACCCCACATTTTTTGGCCACTCAAAGCAATAAGCAATCTCACCACCAATGGTATTTTTTCATGTCTTATTCCCCCCAGGATTGGAAGCTAAAGTCACCCTTAACACAGGCCCACAGAGAGAGCCCTGATCCCACTGGGTGCATGGGTAATGGCTGGACACCACGTCCCCAAGATGGAGAACACTGGAGGGGTGGGCGGTTCCAGAACCTTCCGCCACACTGAGAACACAGGGGCCGCTGTGCACTTCTCGTTAGACACCAGGTTACTGTGGAGGCAGTGGGTAAGACATTTTCCCATCTGATGACGTTCTTCCATTATTATTTTAAACATCGGCCAATGTCTCAAAGTGCAAATTTCCGAGTGTGGCATCCGCAGCTCTTCCCGCCCAGCCCCAGCCTGCTTCACTCTCTTCCTCTGCCCCTTCTTCCAGGCAGCTCAGATCCCCTCCACCTGGAAGCTCTCCAGGATCCCCTGTAGTTTCCCCCTCCCTTGGTTCCCACGGAGCTTCGTGTGCCTTTGCCTCTGAATGTCCTGATCTGGGGTTGACCACTCTGTCCCCTCCACCCACCTCCCACAGCCTGGTTTCACTCTGCTTTGGAGCCACCAAATCCCACTTCTCATGTGAGCCTAGAACAGAGTGAGGCGGTCAGCAAATGTCTGTCAATTGAAAGAGCAAGCACAGGAATACATTGCCGGCCTTGGCTCCCTTGGACTGCTGAAGCTGAGGGCAGTGGAGAAACGCAGGCTTCATTATGCTTTTCTCCAAGTCAACAGAAGGGAAAGAAAGTAAAACTAATGACAACCAAGGAAGGATGGGAGGGGGGGAAGGAGGAGGTGACTGGGAAATGCCATTCACTTGCCTAGAAGTTAAAGAAAACTGGTTGTTGTTAGGTGCCATTGAGTCATGTCTGACTCACAGCAATACTTACCTACAGGGTTTTCAATGGCTGACTGTTTCGGGATTGCCTCGGGAGTGGGTTGCCACATCCTTCTCCCATTTTTGCAGGGCTGGGAATCGAGCTCGGGACCTCAGAGACTGCAGAGCAGCGCTCTACCAACTGAGATAACCCCAGCCCCAAAGAAAAACTAAGACCTCTATAAAGAAATAGAAGACAGCATATTGCAAGCCCCTTGAAAAATCACACTCAGAGGCCTGCAGTCGCCACTAATTATACCAGCCTGGATATCCAGGAGGCATCCCACATGTTGTTGTTGTTGTTAGGTGCCGTCGAGTCGGTATCCGACTCATAGCGACCCTCATAGGGTTTTCAATAGCTGACTGTTTCGGGGTTACCTTGGGAGTGGATTGCCAGGCCCTTCTCCCATTTTTGCGGTGCTGGGAATTGAACTTGGGACCTCAGAGACTGCAGCGCAGCGCTCTACCAACTGAGCTAAATCCCAGCCCATCCCACATGTAACATGGTCAAAAAAAAAAAAGCTTCTTCAGTGGTCCCTCCCTCTAGCTCCTAAGCCCACGCCCACCAAAACTAGCTCCTCCCTTGTTTTTGCCCCAAAGAAGGCCCCACCATCAGCCTGCAAAGCAGGAACACAAGAGAAGCTACCACCCCCGGGGCTCGCCCTGGTGCTCATGGCCGTCAACTGTCAACCAACTCCAGCCTCGGGCGCTCGGCCTCCCTCCCTTTTCCCTGCTTCCTCTTGCCTCACTCATGATCCTTTCCACCCAAAACCAATGCTCCACGGCCTAGAACCTTCCAGGGACCTCTTGGCACATTCAGGGGGAGAGCCAGAAGCCCCACAGGCCCTTCCTGCTCCTTGACCCCTCTTCTCCTACTCTTCATCTCCTCCCTGGCTGCGCCACACAGGCTCCGCTTCTCTCCCCTGCACACCGCCCTCCTTCCTGCCCCAGGGACTCACACTGGTGCCTTCCTCTACACGAACAGCCTGCAGTCCCCCATGGCCGCCCCCTCTTCATCACTCAGGCCTCAGCTCCAAAGCCAGCTCCTCCCCCAGCCCTCCATGGCTCTCATACTGGACCTGTCCCTCTTCCCTGACTTGGTTGCTCCCAAAGACCTCAACTTTTTACAGTTTCTCTGTACAACTTATCACTGCCTGGAATTACTTATCTGTTTGGTCTTGTGAATCCCCCAAAGAAATGGGAGGGTTAGCCGGGCGTGGTGGCCCACGCCTGTAATCCCAGCAGCTCGGGAGGCGGAGGTGGGAGGATCGCAAGTTCGAGACCAGAGGCAGTCTGCGTAACTTAGTGAGACCCTGTCTCAAAAAAAAAAAGTAAAAAAAAAAATGGGCTGAGGTGCAGCTCAGTGGTCCAGCACTTGCAGAGCATGCGGGGGCGAGGCCCTGGGTTCAACCCCCAGTACGGGGGAAAAAAAAAAAGGGGAAATGGGAGGGTTTTTCTTCTGACCCCCACTGTGTCCCCAGCACCCTGCCCTTGTTAGGCACTCAACAAAGCCGGGTAATGGACTGATAGGTTCTTTAAACATCATCAATATTTCAGCTGTCTCAGCTGAAAGTCTTCAATAAACACATATTGAGACTTCTAATTCCCATGGCAGATACATTTTCATCATTTTCACCCCGGGCTCATTTTAAAATGGCATCTAATTCAAGACTCCCCCACATGTCTGTCAGCTTGTCACGCTGTGGGGATTTATATCTTGCTGTGATGCCGAAAGCTACGCCACCGGTATCACAGATACCAGCAGGGCAACCCAAGTTGGATAGATTTCAGCTGAGCTTCCGGACTAAGACAGACTAGGGAGAAGGACCTGGCAGCCCACTCCTGAAACAACTAGCCATTGAAAACTCTATGAATAGCAGAGAATCACTGTCAAATATCGTGCCAGAAAATGAGCCCCGCAGGCTGGAAGGCATTCTAAAGGTGCCTGGGGGAGAGTGGCCCCCTCAAAGTAGAGTCAACTGTAATGAAAGGAATGGAGTAAAGTATCCGGGACCCCCATTTGTATATGTGGCACAACTCAAAATGAGAAGAAACACAGTGGCTGTTAACAATGGGCTCAACATTAAAAAAAAAAAAAAAGTGTCAGGAGTGTTTCGTCCTGTTGTACATAGGGTCGCTATGAGTCAGATCTGACTCAACAGCACCTAACAACAAACAATTTAAGATTGTATTGCAGTTCCCCCGAAATCTGCCTGCCTAGTGCTCCTCACTCTATTTTTCTAAAGATGGTGAGCCTTTAGACTTTACCCATTCATTAGCCAAGTAACTAAGAAGGAAGAAGGTGGATGCAGACATGGCGGGCTTGCCAAGAGCTGAGTGGGGTGGGGATGTCACGTGTGTGGGAAGAGCAATGGCCAGCCCAGGGAGGAATCAGGAAAACCTTCCTAGAAGTGACATTTGAATACTATGAAGGGCAAAGTGCATTTCAGGAAGGAGGCAGGGCCTATTGCACACATAAGGATGGGAAATCACTCAGACACGAGCATAGAAATACGTCAGCCTGAGCCGGGTGCTGTGGCGCACACCTGGAATCCCAGCGGCTTGGGAGGCGAAGGCAGGAGAATCACAAGTTCAAGACCAGAGGCAGTCTGTGTCACTTAGCAAGACCCTATCTCAAGAAGTAAAAAAAGGAGCTGGGGGCGCAGCTCAGTGGTTCCACACTTGCAGAGCATGCAGGCGCAGAGGCCCTAGGCTCAACCCCCAGTACAAAAAAAAAAGGAGTCAGCCTGGATCCTAGCAGTCACGAACATGTGTAACTATATCTTATTTTCTAAAACCAGTGTCTCCTATATCCCCACACATTAAGTCTATGTTCAGGGCCAGCCAGACTGGCCAGGAGTCCTCCTAGAGCAGGGGCCTTGGTGTCATAACTTCCACTTCCTGTCAGCAGGCATCACTCACCCTGCCACGGTCTGTCAGTCTACTGCTGCTGTCGAGGAAACACCTCGTATCACTTTTTTAGGCAGTGATGCGAAAATTCAGACAGGAAGGCCTGGGGTGGTAGCTCAGTGGTGGAGCGCTTGCCTAGCAAGCAGGAGGCCCTGCGTTTGATCCTCAGCACTGCAAAAACAAAACAAAAGCAAAAGGGCTGGGTGCCACGGTGCGCGCCTGTAATCCCAGCTACGCGGGAGACCGAGGCAAGTTTGAGCCAGAGGCAGCGGATCAGTCAGCGTGTGCAGCAGAGTGGCAAAATATCTCACAGAAGAAAAGCCTATGGGAGGAAAGGTTTCGCAGGTCAGAGGATTTCAGTCCATTGGGGAAGAGTGGGCATGGCCATGTAGCAGGCAGCAGGGCCCGAGACAGAGGACCTCACATCATGGTGATCAGGAAACAGAGACAGATTGCCGGAACCAGAGCACTAGGTAGAACTTCCAAAGGCCAGCCCTCCGTGGCCCACCTCCACAAAGCCCAGTCCCACCTCCCAAAGTTCCACAGCCTCCCCAGACAGCGTCACCACCTGGGGACCAAGTATTCAAACACAAACCTTTGGCAAGCATTTTAGATTCACACCGTAGGACCTGCACAGCTTAGGTGGGCTTTGTCTCAAAATGTTGTTGTTGTTGTTGGGTGCCATTGAGTCAGTATCTGACTCATAGTGACCCTCATAGGGTTTTCAATGGCTGACTGTTTCGGGATTGCCTTGGGACTGGATTGCCAGGCCCTTCTCCCATTTTTGCAGTGCTGGGAATTGAACTTGGGACCTCAGAGACTGCAGCGAAGCGCTCTACCAACTGAGCTAAATCCCAGCCCATTTGTCACAAAATAAAAAAATAAAAATGAAAACAGGGACAAAAGGGTGCAGCTCAGGGGTAGAGCACTTGCCTGGCAGGTGGGAGGCCCTGGATTCACCCATCCTCTCCCTCAGTATTTTAAAAAAGAAATTCAGACATGACGTCTGAATACAGTGCTAGAAAATATGAGTATAAGAATACCTACCACGATGAAGAAATCATTATTGCCCCTGAGAGACTGCTGTGCTCCCAATGTCATGAATGTTTCTCTCTTTGCCCTGGCTGCTGGGAAGCTCAGAACTGAGTGGCATGTGAATTCATTCATAGTCACTATTGTCACCCTGCCTGCAGCCATAGCCCTGTGGCATCTGATCCCGTCAGATCTCGGAAGCTAAGCAGGGTCGGGCCTGGTTAGTACTTGGATGGGAGACCGCCTGGGAACACCAGAAGCTGTAGTCTTGGGAGAAGGACCTGGCAACCCCTTCCCAAAAATGAATCTGCTATTGAAAACCCTATGAACAGCAGAGAAGCACTGACAATAGTTTCCCCTGTTGTACAGAGGGTCGCTATGAGTCGGATACCGACTCGACAGCACCTAACAACAACAACAATTGTCACCCTCATGTTTCACTAGCTACTTCCTTCTCTAGTCTCTTCACTTTCTATTTTTATTTCATCTTTGTTAAACTGAGTGAATTGTAGTTATGGTAGTTGTTATTTCAGATGGTTGGTTGATTTTCTCTTTGCGCGTATCATGTGGGTGACTGAGTGTTTGCAGGTAAACCAGCCTCAGATTCCTCTACACAGAGCTATGTAATAAATGCTCATGTTTCAAATCCAATTTGTTTAAACCCGGGCTTGTGTTTTATTAGGGAGTGGAGCAAATGAGTTCCTTTTCCATAGTGGCAGTGGGAGGGCCTCCTTGTAAGCCCTGAGGATACCAGGCAGACATCTGCCCCACTGAAGGGAAGAAAAGCCAGAAGGAACACAGAACAGGGGCATCATGCCATCTTACTCCAAAAACAATTTCTTCCACTAACTAGGGCAAAATAAGGAAAGAGGTTTCTATTGGGAGAAATCGGTAAATATTGGACACACACAATGGCAAATGCATTTGGCTTGTCTCAAAGTTCAGGGATGTGGCTTTTCCTGCCCAGCAATCCTGCTCCCTCCTCCACTCCCCTGGATGAAAATCAGCGATAGAATCGCACCCTCTGGCCGGTGTCCAACAGCGAAGCTTGTGACCCAGGACACAGCATCCAGATCTTCCCTTGGAATTTCACGAATGTGCACTTAGAGAGAGAGCAGCTCTCTCTTCTCTGTACCCTTGGCGGGGGTAGGCAAGGAACCTGCAGCCCCTAAGGATAATGGTCTTCAGGACATGACCGAGAAAGGCTCAGGCTCAGAGTCCTTGAGATTCTGGCACTTGTAATTGAAAGAATCCTGACTAACCCAACTCTTGCTTTACAAGTCATGGACTAAAGTCTAGACAGGGAAAGTCAGGGTCCCCGGCCACCCAGCAAGGACAGCCAGGACTCCCACCTCTGTCTGGGCTCTCCTCACATGGACCCTGAGGTGATCAACGTCCTGTCTGCAGATAAATGACCACAATCTCCAGTGTTCCCTGCCTCCCTCCCTCCCCGCTCCAAATTCACAGTGGAGGAAAAATCAAGGTGGCTGTCAAATCTCTTAAAAACTGCCACAACTGAGAATTCAGTTATTCCCCTGAGGTAATGACTCATAATAATCAACACGTTTGCACCGGGTTTGTCCTGAGTAAGACATTTCTATTCCTTAAATAAAGAAGCAATGGAGTGATGAGGTCCTGCATTGATTTAAACAATGCCTCGTGTTTGCTTTAGCTTCTGTGCCACTGAAAAACTACGATCGCTTTGTGGAAATGGTGTCTGGGACTCACCATTGTCCCCACGAGACCAAACCCAGGGAGAAAGAAGCAGCTTTTTCCAGGGCCTCTTCCACAGCTTCACAGAGCATGCGCAGGAGCCTTGGGATCAACCCCTGGCTGAAGTACCAATTCAGTACACTGCCAAGGAGTGGACTCTGTTCTCTTCATCCCGAACTGGAGAGCATAGCAAAGTGCATTTCAGATCTTCAGAGACGTCACGCCTGGGGTCCTAACATCAGTCTGGGTTCAGTATAGGTCCTCAGCTGATGTTAGCTTCCTGTCTCTGCTGATGTTTCATATGCTACCCTAGTCTACCTGTTCCCAAGCAAGCTACACCGAATTATCCTATCTTCTCATACATAAATATACATAAGATGGATGGTGTAACATTATTAGCATAATGAAGCCTCTAATTATGGCTCTAACATTAAAACTGGCACCAAACATTAATCCCTAGGGAATATCAATTGCCAAGGACGTAATTGCCAACTTGTGATGGAGGCACAGAAAGGACTGAACGTGTGAAATCAAAGAGCCATTGCACTGTTCAAAACACAGGAGGAAATCTGTTACAGTAGAGCATCGAAGGATGTGTATGCAACACACACACACACACACAAACACCAACCCCCATCCCGCCTGTCTGATACCACTTTTTTCCCTTCGTAATCACATTATTCGAGCGATAGATCAGGTCAGTGCTGTAAATTTAGCTAGTAGCACTCAGAGTAGTGTTATGAGAAGCGAGAAGCCAGCTAGGGAATTTCTGCATCTTTCTCCATCAACACCCCAAGGAGGCCTTTTAGTAGAATCTTCTCATTTTGCATATAAGGATCTGAGGTGTAAAGCAGTTAAGCAACAGTAATCAGCACCAAAAGAAGAACTAACACTCCTGAGTGATTTTTGTATGCAACGTTTCAGGAGTGATCTGCGTGGCTTACAGTCATTACCACCCGGCTGTACGTGTTCAAACAAATGCTTAGCAAAAGTCAGGAGCTAAATGAAGCTTACTTAATCCCAGAGGGTAGGCTTTGAAGTGCGAAGGACACTTTCAACTTATCCAAGCTCATGCGGGTCAACGGAAACTGTGATTCCAGCCCAGCTCTGGCAGATGCCAACGTCTACACAATAAACCAAACATGTCTGGGGTTCAGCAATGAACTTGACATGATTCCTTATAGTTTCTGGAAGACAAAAAATAAAAAAGGAACGCTGGCTGCATTAGTAATGGTGAGTGCGATTAAAGAATTTTTTGTTCAGTAGGAGTAAAGCCTGTCCCAGGCGCTGCCAGGATCCAGACTTGGGTCAGTAACTCAGGTCGGAAGAAATTAAATCACAGCTTATATCTAAGGAAGACGTAAAAGGAGGCAGAAGAATGAGCACTGACCAGGCAGTAGGGTTGAAAAGAAACCGCCCTTGACCTTGATCTCTGAGTTGGTGCCAGGCACCTGCATTACCTGTGATGTTTCCTTGAAACGAACGAGAGAAAGCAGAGGGCACAAAGTCTAAGAGCCACTCAGAGCTCTGCAGCTGGGTGAGAGAAGAAACTCACCTGGTGCCAGCCTGGCTCTTGGGGAAAGCGAGGAGGCTGGCTCACTGCAGATGTGGGCAGTTAGACACCAAAGCCACCCACCGGTCCCAGAAGTAGCTGATGCTAGACAGCTTTTGATTCTGTGGTGGTCCTGGGTCTGACTACTTTACAGGGAAGAATCTAGATGATTCAAAGATCGGAGTCACCCTAGCGGCCCCCTGCCAGGAAGCCAGTTCCTTTCTTTTCAAAGGGTCCTCTGCAGAGGAGCAGAAGAGAGCCAGGGCCATGGAGAGCAGACGGCAGGTCCCGGGGGCGGCACAAGTCCCACGCACTAGGACATCCCACTAAGGTAAGAAACCAGTAGAGATGTCGGCCGGAGTGAAGAGGGTTGTACTGGGGTCACGCTGGCCTAAGCATGGAAAGGGCAAGGGAGGTAAGAAAATTGAAGAGAGAGAGACAAAGTAGGCAATCAGGACAAGAAAGCCAAGCAAGGGGCAATCGAGAGATCCAAAGGATATGACATGGATTAGACTCGTTGACTGTACAGAACTTGAAGGAAAGACAGACATAGATGAATTCCCAGGTATTGACCTGGCAGCTGACAAATAGAAAAATTCTAAAATGATCAGTCTTAAAAGTGGACATGTAATTGTAGGAGTCTCTGTATAAGAGTGTGTCCTTCTGTCTTGTTGACCACAAATGTATATTGCGTTATTCAACATCTCTGTACTCATTTAGGTATGTAATAGAGGACTGCCACGCAACATCCTTCCAGAAGAGAGGAGCGTGGAGAAGGGAGATGGAGAGGAAGGGGTGGAGACATGGTCAACTTCTCAAATAGAGGCCAAAGAGCAAGTTCACCATGAGCAAGACGGGGCTGCCTTCCGTGGGAACGGACCCCTGCTGCCTTAGCAAGAAGCAGAGGCAGGATGGGACAGGTCGGGCCACTTAGTGTGGCTTTCGCTCTGAGCTTGCGATGTCAGAGGCAGATGTTAAGGGCAAGGGTGTGCTGTTAGGGGCGACCCACTGGGCACCTGGGATGAGGGAATCTGTCAGTAAAGGGCCTGGCAGCCAATCAAATCAACACGTTTAACATGCCTATTGTTCCACACCCCCAGACCCCGGACTCAGGCTGGGATGCTCACCTTGGAAACGCAAGCGCACCTGACCCACTATTAGGGACGCCGGCCAGGTTTTCTCTCACCTTGAGGTTGAAAGCCCTGCTTGCCAACACCCCCACTTGTTCCACACAATGGGCCGGAGTCCACTCTTGGCCCAGGACATCCAGGGGCAAGGAAGGTCCAGCAGCTTAAGCCTTTCATGGGCACTGCCCCCAGCCCAGCTAATCAAGTACATGTGCCACAGCAGCCAAGTACACGGCCAAGTCTGGAATCCGCTACCAGATGGCAAGTATGTCCAGCCCTGGAGGCCTAATGAGCAGTGCCCGCAAGGACTAAAGCTGACTTGGTCTCCCTTGGGGTCCAGTTAGAGAACTTCACAGCCACAGAAGTGAAAAGCATCCTCCTATCCAGCATATAGGCGGGCTGGGATTTAGCTCAGTTGGTAGAGTGTTGCTCTGTAGTCTCTGAGGTCCCAAGTTCGATTCCCAGCACCGCAAAATGGGAGAAGGACCTGGCAACCCACTCCCAAGGCAATCCTAAAACAGTCAGCCATTAAAAACCCTGTGAGGGTCACTATGAGTTGGACTCGACTCGACGGCACCTAAGAACAACAACAAAATCCAGCATATGCCTGGCATTCCTTGGTCCAAACCGAGCCCAACATCCCTTCACCTCTTCTCTGGTTTATTCACATATTCACTACTCGTTCATGGTGGAATTGTTGCCCCCACCCCCAAGAGCGAACTTGCAGTGCAGGCTGAAATTCCCCTGGCTGGGGAGGGCTGGGCACAAACAACTCAGCCTGACTGCTGCCGGGAGCCAGATGGACAGAGCCCCCACGCTCTGCCAGAGCCATGAGGACACCAGCCCAGAGCTGAGCAGGGTAGACAGCAGGATGGCTGAGAATGAAGGCCCAGGGGAAACAAGAGGTGACGCAGAGGACAATCAGGGTTCCTGTGACACTAGGCCAGACCTGCCGTCCGCATCAGCACTCTGGGGCCATTTGCAGTGAGCAGCTGATGCAGCCTCCTCTCCCCCGCCCCCGTCCCCTTTTCATTCCAAGCCTGCTGGAATGAGGCCTCCTACTGTTGCTTCTAGAAGAATCCTGTCTGATTGGTCTTTGAGGCCCAGTTCACGGCCCACCCTCCTTCACAGAACCCCTCTGAGATCATTTGAATGTGACCCCAATGATCACGTATTGGCAACTCCGTCTCCAGGGCAAAAGTGTCCAGAGGTGGGACCTGTAAGAGGGGATTAGGCCTCAAGGGGCTCAGTCCTCTCCAGTGAATTAATATGGATTATATTTTTAGGCTGGAGTTTAGCTCAGCAGTTACAGAGCTGCTCTGTGCTCTCTGAGCCCCTGGATTGGGTCCCCAGCAAATGGGAAAAGGACCTGGCAGCCCACTCCTGAAACAATCAGCCATTGAAAACCCTATGAATAGCAGAGAAGCCGTGACATAGTGCCGGGCGTGGCACAGTGTCCGGGAGTGTTTCATTCTGTTGTACATAGGGTTGCTATGAGTCAGACTCTGCTCGATGGCACCTAACAACAACATAAAGGGCTCAAGAGTACCAGTTTAACCTCTTGCTCTCTTGCCTTTCCTCCTTCCTCTGTGAGGTGACACAGTAACAAGGCCATCACCAGATGTGGCTCCACTTGACCTTGGACATCCTAGCCTCCAGAACCGTGAGAAATGCAGTCCTTTATAAGTTACTCTGTATCAGGTTATTGTTACAACCACACACAGTGGACCCAGACACCTGAGTTCTGTGAAAGGGCAGAAAGAATTCACCTGCCTCACTACATGGGTTTGAAGGGCCTGTTGCTTTTTTTTCCCCTCGTGCCTTCCTCAATAAACCCTTAGCTCCTCAGCCAGGCAACGATCTAATTTTATATCCTTCTGGGATTCCCACAGGGCCTCTCAGTGCTGAGTGAGAAATGCTCAGTGAATGTGCTTTTCTGCTTGTGTACTGTCTGGTATAAGCTGACATGCTCTGCCTTCGTTAATAGAATTTCCCAAGGTAACCCATAGCAGCTCCCTGCCTTTGAAAGGCAACACGCCTCCAAATAACCCTGTTCATTCATTCGATGATGCATGTTTTCTTGAGCACCTACCATGTGCAGGGCATTGATGCTGGGTACAGGTGGCTCAGGCATCGGTGTGTTCTTGTGGCCTTTCAAGAGACAGGCCAGGGAACAAGTGTGTGCCTGTGTGTGAGAAAGATGATAACAAGGGCGGGGGGGGAACCTATATGAATAATGTACAACAAAATGCATATATGGAAATGTCACAATGAAAAGCATGAATGAATCACACTAAGGTGTACATTAAAATTTTCCAATAAAAAAAAAGAAAGATGATAACAAAGGACAAGGTGACATGGGAACGCCGTGGTGGAGCAACCAACTCTGGAACTGTGGGCTATCCGGCTCCCCACTCGAGATCAGAGGGTGAGCATGCGTGCACAGATGGGTGGACATGTCAGGAGGCTGGGACACCCACACCTTCAGGAAAAATGTGCGTACAGTGTGGAGAAGGGAACATGTACTGGAATCTATCTGTCCCCGCCTCCAGGGAAATACAATACAAAACTGACCCAAAAACACAAGGGAAAGTCAACACTCACAGGACATCATAAGTACATAGGCTTGATAAATATTCACAGAATCAGCCATTTCTTACCAGTGACCACAAATTCATAGCTCCCTTAAAATTTTCATCTGAAAACTTACACATTCCAAAGACACTACCTGCCTCCTGTTTCCAAAAGAGTAAAGTCCGGTGACCCTGGAGGGTTGTAGTTTCAGTTTGCCAGGGAACCAAGTTGAAGGAATCATCTTAAGATAGTCTCTACCTTCTGAAATCCTACATCAAATTCATTCAACAAACACTTAGGGACCCTGCCTATGTTAAGCCATGTGCTAGCTGATAAGGATACAACAATGGATGTTCCCAGAATGTGGTGTGGTGGCAGATCCGATCAGGAAACATCTGTTGATCACTTGTTGAGCACTGTGACTGGATTTATGACTTCTAGAGGATGTTCTGCGCCAGGGGTAACAGGCTTAGCATATGGTGACTGTGAGTTGTTTGAGGGTGGGTATTGCAATATTTGCAAACCTAACATCCTTGGGGGTGAAGGACATGGCAATCCATTCCCGAAGCAATCTCGAAACAATCAGCCATTGAAAACCCCATAAGAGTCTATATGAGTTGGACCTTACTCAATGGCACCTAACACCACCACCCGTGGCCTCTACTTTGGGGGAAGGATCCTGCTGACTTTCGAGGCTCCCCCCTCCCAGGCGCTCTCAGTCCAGGTGGTGTGAGTTGGTCTGGCAAGAAGTCCCAACCCCTGCAATGGACAGGATGCTCATGCCTGGGACATCAGAACATTCCATCATTCTGGCCACAGGTGCCTGGGTCAAAGGCTAACTAGAATCAAGCATTAGTCTGCGGAGTCCTGAGGAGCACAGGAGTGAGGTTTCCTTCCAGGGTGGGTCTGATCTGGGAGGAAAGCCTGAGTTGCCGGCCCCACAGTGTAGAGAATGTGCACCTGGGCATAAGCCCTGGGGGGGCAGGGATCCATCCCCAGGATTTCACCCACCAGTGTTCCACTTCCACTGCCTTGAGCTACCGGTGCTATCTTACAACCTTTCGATTACACAAGGCAATAAATTCCCCTTAGTTTAGGCCACAACAAAGAATTCCTGCCATTTACAATCAAAACGTCTGAATTAGCTCTGTCAAATTTACCCAGCTCTAGGGTGGTCCACACCTGCAGCCGTAGCCCTGTGGCATCTGATCCCATCAGATCTTGGAAGCTAAGCAGGTTCATGCCTGGTTAGTACTTGGATCGGAGACCGCCTGGGAACACCAGGTGCTGTAGGCTTGGGAAAAGGACCCACCAACCCACTCCCAAAAATCAATCTGCCATTGAAAACCTTATGGACAGCAGAGAAGCACTGACAATAGTGTTTCGCCTGTTGTACGCAGGGTCGCTATGAGTTAGATACTGACTGGAAGGCACCTAACAACAACAACAGGGTGGTCCACTGGGTCAGGAGCCAGGGGTCTTTTCCTGTGTCCTCTGCTGTTTCTAGCATGATGCTGCTTGGAAGACCCACTTGGTGAACACTCACTGAGAGGATGGACACCCAGATGTGACTCTAAGGGGTGATTCACACCCCACTCACAGAGCAGGACTACACGGGTCCCAGGTGCTCCAGCAAATGGCTCTCAGTGATGGTGTGGACAGCTGCACTTGGCGCTGATCCTCAGCCCAGGGACTTCTCCCAGGTGCGAGCAGCCTCTGGGAAATGAATAGGATCAGCTGAAACTCACAGGAGAATGATTAAAGCAGATGGCAATTTCCTAATAACCACAATAGCTGCCAGGCATGGGAGTTACCACAAGGCAGGCTCCGCGCTGCACAGTGACACATATCATCTCTGTTGCCATATCACAGGCTCCAAAAAGACAAGAAGTCCCTCCCCACCTTCTCCTTCAGAGAGGCTCAGGAGAACCATCCTTGGCTTCCCAAGCATATGCCTTCAGTTTGCACCGCACAAGCATCAGGACTCCCAGGCTAGCCGCATGACCCCTCCTACGCCCCGCATGCTCTCCGAGCATGCGGGGAAGAAGCGCGCAGCTCCGCCCAGCCTGAGGTCTCCTTCTTTGCCCTAGCGATGGTCCTGGGGGTGGGGCAGAGTGTCCAGTCGGCAGAACTGTCCCTATACTGCCCGCTCCTGCAACATCGGCCCGGACTGGGCATTCAGATCCTGTCTCTGGCCCAGAGAGAAGAATCTGAACAACCAGCCATTGCGGCTTTGGGGTGTTTGGGGCAGTCATTCCCAATTCACCACCGACAACAGTTGGAGTTGGGGCTGCTGAGCGGGCCTCCTAAGGACCAGCGCCAGACAGGCCACAGGCTGCAGTGCTTCAAGGTCATCCCTGATAACCAGTGCTGCGCAAGCCAGAAGTTTCGAGGCAATCCCATGTGCCAAGCATCCTGCAGCTGAAAGCAGCTTCCCCACATGTAGGGAAAAATTGGGAGGAAATTGGCGAAAACCCCCAAACTGGGAAAACAGCTTTTGAATATCTGGTCTGTAAATGAGAAATCTAGGGAAAATGAAAGTAACTTGGTTGCACGTTTGTACAAAACCCTTCACAAATCCCCCAACCTGATTGAACAATTGGACTCAAAGCTGATTGGCTCAGGCCATTCTGTGGGCGAGCTATATAAAGAGCTGCACTGCGGCACCTCGACCGTTTTCCCCCTTCCTCGCCCCCAGGAACAGCTCAACCCTTTTGGCCCGAATCTTGGACCACCAACAAGGAAAGACCCCGTTCTCGCCGAGACCACCAATGAGGAAACAGCTTTCCCGCTCTCTCGCCTGGACCTTCGGTGAGGAAAGAATGCTTTCCCGTGGCAACCATCAACAAGGAAAGAACCCGCTCTCCATTTGATCACCAACGAAGCAACAGCTGTCTCCTCGTGACCACCGAGACGACCAACATGGGTGTTTGCCCCTGGAAGGCAAAAGCACCCAAGGCTTTTCCTTTCTCCCATCTCCGCCAGAGTCCCGAGGGCCGCAGGAGTCCACACCCCTCACCCGAGTGTCCCGAGTGAATTGTGTTTGGTATCTGTGTGCGAGGTGGCGCTGCCGGTCTGAATATTCAGACCGGACCAGGAGACGCATGCCCCACACCCACAGACCGGTTACCTACCACAAGGCTCCGTCATCTCTCCGGAAGAAAGATCAAAGTGTTTCTACTGATTTGAAAGGGAATATTACAATGCTGGTGTCACATGAAGAGGCAATCAAAGAGCACAGAGCCAAAAACTCCAGGGAGAAAAAGTATTGGGGAGGCGCGTCAGGCAGCCAACAAGCAGTGTGCTGTTTGTCTGGGTTTCTGTCATGCTTTCAAGATTTGTCTAAACCATATTGGGATCTGCAGTGTATCCTGAGAGGCAGCGTTTTAAAGGCTTAGTCCTCAACCCATGACATTGGAGGGGCGTGGCAGAGCCTTTAGGAGCTGAGGCCCAGAGGGAGGAAGTTAGGTCATTCGCGGCATGCCCCTGTCTTGCCCCTTGCCTCCTGGCCCCCAGGAAGGGAGGACTTTTCTCCCCCTGCTCCTGCTATCATGCACTGCCGCGCCGCAGGCCCGGAGGCAGCAAAGCAGGCTGGCCATGCCCTGAGGCCTCCACAGCCATGAGCCATATAAGCCTTTCCTTCTTGTGCCATGTGAGCTCAGGTGTGTTCGCACAGGGGTGGAAAGGTGACTGGCACAGGAAGCTTTTAAACGTATAGTTTGTTGTGCTTTTTCCCTGTTCTAATTTTAACTTTCATAACTAATCATATGTGGGCTGGGGTTTAGCTCAGTTGGTAGAGTGTTTCTCTGTGCCCTCTGAGGCCCTGGGTTCGATCCCCAGCACCACAAAAATGGGAGAAGGACCTGGCAGCCCACTCGCAAAACAATCTGCCATTGAAAACCCTATGAAGAGCAGAGAAGCACTGACATAGTGCCAGGCGTGGCACAGTGTCGGGTAGTGTTTCGTTCTGTTGTACATAGATAGGGTCACTATGAGTTGGACCCAACTCAACAGCACCTAATAACAACTAATTGTGTATTCATAGTTTTATATGTTTTTTAAAGAAAGCACCAAGCCGGGCACGGTGGCGCACACCCGTAATCCCAGCTGCTCAGGAGGCAGAGACAGGAGGATCACAATTCAAGACCAGAGGCAGTCTGTGTAACATAGCGAGACCCTGTCTCAAAAAAAAAAAAAAATGGGCTGGGGGTATAGCTCAGTGGTCCAGCATTTGCAAAGCATACAAGTGGGAGGCCCTGGGTTCAACTCCCAATACTACAATAAATAAAATAAATAAATAGCACCAAAAATTATATAAGCTTTAGACCACACCAAACCTGGATCTACCCTTAGCTTTAAGAAATTCTGGCATATGGAAAATAAGTCCCGTTTTCCATAATGGTATCTATAAGCATATTCCTTATTGGTTAATAAAGATGTTGCCCTTATTTTTAAACCCTAGATCAGGAAATTACTTTGAACTATTTTCAAGAACTCTGAAGATTTAGCCTAAAAGAAGGTACTATGCCATGAAACACTGGCTTGTGGAATATACTGGAACGTGTCCCTCGGGCTTCAAGAAGGTGAGGGCCCCTGACAGGAGGAAAGGTGGAAATGCCCAAAGAAAACTTCAGTCCACTCCAGAGAGAATCCGTGCAGAGGACACTGACCCTCTTCCAGCCCGGGGCCCACTCCTGAATTGCTCATGGTGGCTCTGGCCTCCACAGTCATCGTGAGTCCCACGAGGCAGGCATTTCCGAGTGGCTCTTCTCCCCCTTCCACCCCTAGCCCAGCTGTCCCCCACACTGGGCAGCTTTCTGCCCTCAATTTCTACCACTGAAAGCTGGCCTGTCCTAACACTGCCCAGGCAAACCCTGTCCACCCTCCACGTTCCCACGTTGCCTTCCCACCCAGGTGGAGAGAAAGATCCAGAATCAAAGCCTCCCTAGTCCTTCTCGCTTCAAGTCCAGTCCCGCTGACCTCTCCAAGAAACCCGAGCCAGCTCCCGACCTCTGCCCCAGGAATGGCCACGCCTGGGCTTCTGCTTGCCCAGCAGCAGGCTGGAGGTAGGGTCTCTGTCCCACTCTCCCAGGGTTCTCCCGCCCCTCCTCTGTGGCCAAGAGGGTCAGGCACCGCCTCCCTCCATCCTTCCAGCCACTGGTCACCATACAGCATTGGAGTCCCACTCAGTGCCTCCATCTCCTGCCTACAAAGCCATCCCCGAAAAACACAACCAGAAGTGCTCGGAGACTTGGCATGACAAAAGTATTTAATTTGTTGATGAACTCTCTCAGGGAGGGAGAATTAGTCAATGGCACGTGCTACTTTTTTTTTTTTTTTTTTTTTTTTTTTTGCTTCTTGAGACAGGGTCTCACTAAATTACGCAGACTGCCTCTGGTCTCAAACTTGCAATCCTCCTGCCTCTGCCTCCCGAGCCGCTGGGATTACAGGCATGCACCGCCAGGCCCGGCCCTGCACACACTACTTTTTAACAGTGAACTCTGCCTGTTTGTCACTCAGTGACCTGCCCATGCCCACTCACCCCTCCGGAGTGGCTGGGTTGGATCCTGCAGGTGTTTAGTTTAGAGTTGAGGGCGGGGCTGGATCCTGCAGGCGTTTAGTTTAGAGCTGAGCCGCAAATGGCTCGGGGAGGAGCATCCAGCAATCCATCTGTCGCAAACGCTCCTTGTGGAAACACACAGGTGAAAGGGGCCATTCCCTCAGGTGTTGAGCAGCTGCCAGCAGTGTGACTCGGAGGGTGCCAGGAAGCCACCGTGGCAACCCCTCCCCTCCGGGGCAGCCCAGCCGCTCTGGCTGGGACTGAAATCTCCACCAGTCGAGCCACACGTGCCCAGTGTGGGCGCAGAGCCTCCACCTCCGTGCTTCCCTGGACCTCGCAGGCCTAGAGCTAAATGCAGGGGAGAGGCAACCCGTGCTACCTGCGAGGAGAGGCGGGGAGATGGAGAGGAGGGTCTCACGTTCTCCTTCCTTTTTCCTCTCTTTCTTTTCTGCCTTCCCTTCCCCTCTGCCAGCTGTCATTTGATGCAGTACTGAAGGCGGCCTCAGCCTCCTGCTCTGGCCTCTACCATCAAGAGCAGTTCAGCAAGCAACAGCATGAAGAATAACCAGCTGGTCCCCTCAGGGGACCCTCAGGAGGCTCAGTGAGCTGGAGGGGAAGAGCAGGTGCCGAGGCCCAGAAGATGAGGGGACACAAGAGCCACAGGGGCTGTGCCCAGAGGCTAGAGGCCAGGATGGCCCAGGGACTGCCAGAGGAACAACAGAGGACTGAAAGATGGAAAGAGGATTATGGACAAGTCTTAACACTCCCTCTCTATACATGAGCCGCCTCTGCAAAAGAGTCGAGACTGACCGCCCCTTTTATACCTGCACCCTGCTTCCAGCAGCACCTGTCTGGCCCAGGCAAACACATTATGTGTCTTTACCCTATTCATTCAGTGGGTGAACTCAGTGCCTAGCACAGAGATTGTTGAACCACAGACTTGTGATAGCCTTTTACAATATAAAAGGTACTTCTGAAAAATGAGATACTGTAGAATCACCAAGCATTTGCAATCTAGTACGCTATCATTTTGGAATATAAGATGTACATATTTATTTTTTACAGGAGAAAAATCTTCTAAAATAAAGTAACATTGGATGAGTGCAAGAAGTTCTTGGGGATTTAGAAATCACTAACATGTGCCCTTTCTTTTCCTGTTTTACAACAGATATAATTAAGCTGTTGCTAAGAGCAAACTATTCCGCGCACTGTCTGGCCACTGAAATTCAATCAAGAGAAACTCAAAGTCACCTGCTCCCCTTTGGAAGGTCTATTACATTTCTACCTCCGTAATGAGCAGAAGTGTAAACGCAAGAGAAAAATCTTGTCCAGGTGGCAGTTATGTGAAACACCTCATCCGGGTGTTTCAGTTAAGCAAATTACGGAAGCCATCTTTCTTCCAAGTGTAGAGCTTAACACAATAAACCCAAATCAAATAGGACACGGGAAGAGCAGGTTTGCTGATGCTAGGAAACAAACGAAGCAAACTTTAACTTACCAAAGAACAACGAAGAAAAATGATATGGGAGGAAGTTTATATAACTTCCGCACTAAATGTGGGCCGCTGTCCTCACAAGCCGTTCTTCAAAAAACCCACAGATTTCACTTTCTTGTGATGTTACTCTTACTGGAGCATTAAAAATGCTGTTGATACTTAATATACCACTAGAGTTTATGTGGGGGCTGGGATTTAGCTCAGTTGGTAGAGTGCTGCGCTACAGTCTCTGAGGTCCTAAGTTCAATTCCCGGCACTGCAAAAATGGGAGAAGGACCTGGCAATCCATTCTCAAGGCAATCCCGAAACAGTCAGCCATTGAAAACACTATGAGGGTCACTATGAGTAGGATACCGATTCGATGGCACCTAACAACAACAACAGAGTTTATGTAATTACATCAAACTGTCATACCTTCTAATTTTTAATTAGGTATTTTTAATTTCTCTGGATTAATTTTGTCAGTCTACCCAAAGATCTTAACTCCGTTAACTGTACAGAGAGGATATTGCTGAAAATTTTATCATTAAAAATATGACCTATTTAGCACCACCTGATGGGACAAGAGAGAGATGTGAACAGGCCCACAATTTGACTCATGGAAAAGGAAATTATGATTTTTTTATATTAATGTGTGTTTTACAGAATAAAGTATTTTGAGGATTTTAGCAAATGACATCAATTTTCCTAAGCATGGAAAATTTTAAAGAGATTTTCACATAAAATCTACCAACACTGTAGCTAAATGGAAAATAAAATATAACTGAGTATAAGAATCCACAAGTCCAATACCCTCATATCAAAACATTTTATTTGATAACCTAAGTTACAAATAACTTATAAGCCATATAAAACATATTTAACAAAAATTCTTGAACTGCTAAGTAATATCCGTCAAGAGAGTACAAAATTATTACACATATTGTCATGCAAAAATGCTTTCCCAAATTTGAACTTTGCTATATTTAAAATACAAACATTTTTAAAATATGATGAACAATTTCAGTTTTAATGAGGAAGAATAAAACAGATATTCCAACATTCTCGCAAAACCACCTGCAAGTTTTAACAAAACTCAGAGGCGTAGGTAAGGCCATCACATGTTGTTGTTATTGTTGTTGTTAGGTGCCGTCGAGTCGGTATCTGACTCATAGTGACCCTCATAGGGTTTTCAATGGCTGATTGTTTCAGAATTGCCTTGGGAGTGGGTTGCCACGTCCTTCTCCCATTTTTGCGGTACTGGGAATCGAACTCAGGACCTCAGAGGCTGCAGAGCAGTGCTCTTCCAACTGAGCTAAATCCCAGCCCGCCCACCACATGTATGTAATAGAAATTAAACGCAGCCCTGGTCAGGCAGGACACAGGATTCCACAGCTGCAGACCCCCAGACAAGGGTGGGAGGGCAAAGATCACGAGGAATTGGGGTACTCTGAGGGCAAGTCAGCCCCCTCACTGGGGACAGCAAGAGCGGGAGTGGAGGGTGGCCTCTCATTGGCTGAGTCTGGTGCGATGGGAGAGCAGGGTATGTGGCTGGTGGGGAATCTGTCAGCCATGCCACTTCCAGGAAGCAGCCTGTCGTGAGATGGGAAGCAGGAGGAACACGCAAAATTATGAGCAGAGTTTCACCTGAACATTTGGGGTGACTTTCAAAGTAAGAGCTGCAAAGAACATTCTCAACCAGATCTGTGTCATAGGAAGAGTTCCTGCTGAATGCCCCCGCCCCGCCCCCATTGTGCTGCTCTGCAAGGACTGGACCAGAAACAGTGCCTCATTCAAATATAATTACCAACCCGAAAGGAGCCTTATACTCAAATCAATTTAGAAAATACTCCAGGAAAGTGAAGTAGAGGTCAAGAAAGCAAATGAAAGACCAACAGCAGCCAGAAAAAAACAATGTTTCTATAAAGAAGCACAAAATCATTACCTATAATGTTTCGTTGTGTATTTAAAAGAGTTAAAAGGCAGGGGTGGGACATGTAGTCAGGAGAGATCAACCCCTAGAGAAAGACATCATGTTTGGGAGAGTGGCAGGTCAACGCAAAAGAGGAAAACCCTCCACCAGATGGATTGACACAGTGTCTGCAACAATAGGCTTAAATATAAATAAGATCCTGTGCCTGGCACAGAATCGGGAAGAGTTTCGATCTGCTGCACATAGGGTCGCTATGAATCGGACTCGACTGGACAGCACCTAACAACAACAACAAAGACACAACAAGAGCTAAACGTAGATACAGGAGCTCAGAGAGCTGTGGTTCACCAACAGCAGGAGATAAAACAAGTTGTTAGAGTTCAGAAAGATGTGGAAAAGAGAAAGAAAACCATCATAGAAGTGCGGATCACATGGGCTGCAGCTCTGAGGAGTCAAGAAACTGCTAGAAAGCTAGCAGAGGACACAGCAATCAAAAGACTGAGAAGCACAGTCACAATGAAATTGCGATAAGCAAAGAATCAACACAGGCTAAAAAGAAAAAGAAAATAAGAAACACAAAGCGATCCCACATATGCCTAATTGTTTTCCCCAAAGAGTTAAAAATAAATGGATGGATGGAGAGAAAGAGAGAGAGAAAATGTGTTAACAAAGCTTTCCAAAAATAAAAGTTTTCAATCTACAGAATCAAAATATGTATGTCCCAAGAAAAGTTGACATAAGAATACTAGAAATTAATAGTGAAACTAAAACACACCAAAAAATAAATAAAACACTGTGAGTTCTAACGTGAAGGTTCTTTCCCAATTCATAGTCAAATAAGAAATCAAAACTGAAATTTTATTACAGATAGCAAAGAGTAATAATTAAAATTCTATGCAGCAGAACCAACTGATTACATCTATAGTAAAGTTCAGAAAAAAATGTGGTCATAAATACATATATTAATAAGCACAAAAAGTACAATATGAATAGCTCATCCAAAGAAAGGTAATACAAAATGGATAAAATAAAGCCAAGAAGAACAAAATGAATTGTTAAGCATAAAATACAAAATTAGAAAGCTGAAAATGATGGTAATGATAAACCCAAAGCCTGTAAATAAATGAACACATAAGCCAACTACTATCTAACCTAATTTTAATAAATAAAACACAAATAAACACTGTAAGGAATGATAAAGGAAGAGATTTTAGCCATCATAAGAGACCACTTTTCTGAAATTTGTGCAGCTCTAAGATTCTGAGTAGCTGAGATTATTTTCTGGAAAATATAAATTACCGCCCAGGTGCGGTGGCGCAGCACATACCTGTAATCACAACGGCTTGGGAGGCGGAGACTGGAGGATCCCAAGTTCGAGACCAGAGGAAGTCTGCGTAACTTAGCGAGACCCTGTCTCAAAAAGTTAAAAGAAAAAAAAAAAGGCTAGGGGTGCAGCTCAGTGGTCCAGCACTTGCAGAGCATGCAAGCACGAGGCCCTAGGTTCAACCTCTGGTACCGAAAAAAAAAAAAAAATATATATATATATATATATATATATATATATATATAGTCAAAAATTACACGGAAAGCTTTAGGAATTCAAAGTCAGTCAGTTGCTCTAGAGGAAACAGAGATCGCTGTTAAAGTACTGTCCAATAGCAACACCTGCACAAAAGCAGTGAGTTTAGATTATTTGACAGGAGAATTCTATCCAGTCTTTAAGGAACTGATAACTCCAATGCTCTTTCAAACTTCCATAGATCATGGAAAAATGAGGAAAGCTATCAATCTTTTTAAAACTACTATAACATTCATTTGACAATAGGAAACAAGACACGAAAAAAGGAAATCTCATTTATGAGTAGCAATGCAATATCCTTAACAAAATATTAAAATGGTAACACATAACAATCAAGTACTATTAATCTCAGAATGCAAGCATGGCTAAATGTTATAGCTATTGATATAAATATCATATGAATATATCAAAAGAAAAAATCAAATTGTCATCGCCATATATGACATTGTTGTTAGATGCCATGGAATTGGGCTTGACTCATACTCTATACATGGGAGAAGGGCCTGGCAATCCACTCCCAAGGCAATCCCAAAACAGTCAGCCATTGAAAACCCTATGAGGGTCGCTATGAGTCGGATACTGACTCGATGGCACCTAACAACAACAACATACTCTATACACAACAGAATGAAGCTACTACCCGGCACTGTCTGGCTGTGCTTCTTTTCTATTTATAGGGTTTTCAATGGCTGATTGTTTTGGGAGTGGGCTGTGCTTCTTTTCTATTTATAGGGTTTTCAATGGCTGATTGTTTTGGGAGTGGGCTGTCGGTTCCTTATTCCAAGCCCATAGCACCGATATTCCTAGACAGCCTCCCATCCAAGGAGTAACCAGGCCCGCCCCTGCTTAGCTTCTGAGATATGATGTAGAGACATTTCATATATTGACAACTATTTTTAGTAAATATTCTTAACTGTAGGAATAGGTAGACCATTCCTTAGTATGATACAAAGTATAACATCTCTTTAAAATGTCAATTTAACATATGTGTATGTATAATTACTTTGTGTGTAGATCAACCCAAAAGTTAACATCATGTTTAATAGAAAAAAACTATCAGTTTCCAATTCAGTAAGAAAAAGATAGGAGTACCACAGTCATAACTATCAGTGTTGTTTTAGAGTGGCTTGTCCATCTGACTAATAAGAAAAATATATTTGAAGCATAAAAATTGGAAAGAGAAGTTCAGATTATATGACCTTTGGCTTGGAAAATAAAAATAAAGCAGTGGAAAACTACCACAAACCGTAACATAAGTTAGTAAGATAATTGGATATAAACCATATGTTAATGATTTAAATCTAAATATCCCCCAAAGGTCATGTGCTTGAACACTGGGTCCCCAGCTGGTGGAGCCTTGGGAGATGGGATATAATTTAGTGGAAATGAGTCACTGGGAGTGGACTTTTGGGGGGTTTTACCCAGACATCTGGTTCCTGTAAGCTATCTGTTCTTCCTGATCACAAATACGTAAGGTCATCTACCATGGGCCCTGCCACATGCTCCTGCCTTGCTTGTCTCACTACCATTATGGTCTATCCTCTAACTGTGAGCCCCTAGTAAATATCTCCTTCCCCATAAATTTGCTTTAATTGATTTCCCTGCCATAACAACAGACTACCTGGATAATATACCATATGTTTTTAATATCAATTGTTTTCACAAATATTGATCAATTTGAAGAGATTCAATGTATTACTATGAACCAATCTTTTGTTGAACTCCACAACATCATTATTAGTAAAAACAGCTCCAGTTATCACATGGACCACCCCAAAAAAAAAACCCTAAAAAGGAAACTATGAACGCCGGGCATGGTGTCATATGCCTGTAATCCCAGTGGCTTGGGAGGCGGAGGTAGGAGGATTGCAAGTTCGAGACCAGAGGCAGTCTGCATAACTTAGCGTGACCCTGTCTCAAAAATGTAAAAAAAAGGGCTGGGGGTGCAGCTCAGTGGTCCAGCACTTGCAAAGCATGCAAGCTCAAGGCCCTGGGTTCAACTCCCAGTACTGCAAAAGAAAAAGAAAAAGTAAACTATGTAGGTGCATAAGAGTATATATGCATAGAGTGTCTCTACCACAAGAGAACGCTAATGTCAGCTCCCTCTAAGAGACAGAAGTGGGTGACCTGACAGGGAATCAGAAATGGAAAGGAAGCTCATTCTTACTGTATTCACTTCATGCTTTTGGTTGTTTTACAGGACTGAAGGGTTGAACAAGGGCCTCCTGCAAGCTAGACAAGCTCCTACCACTGAGCTGCACCCACAGCCCCTTTTGTATTTTCCATTTGGAGACAGGCTCTCACTAAGTTGCACGGGCTGCCACGGGCCCCCAACTCAAGCTCCTCCTACTCAGCCTCCCAAGTTGCTGGGATTTCAGGCCTGTTGTATCATATGCACACGGAAACTATCCAAAATGTAAATAATCTATGTTCCCATCAAGGTGAAGAGAATGGATGCTTCCTGACTGTGTTTTTCACACCATGGTTAATTCTTAAGGACTCTTGTCTGTGGAGCCCTAAAATGCTCAGAGACTTTCTGGTCTCAAAATTCGTATCTTGGCAACTGTTGAGAAACAGTGATAACTTTCCTAATCATTATTCTCCAGTAACATTTAAAGTAGTTTTAAACCCCCAAAACACAGTGTCCTAAACTTCTATTCTGCCCTTCACCGCAAAACCTACAAGCATCATGATATTGTGGTGTCTCATCGATTTGATGGCTATCACATTCCTCAGTGCAGAGGAATGGTTCACAGTGGTTCCAATGCAGCCTTGGCCTCCAGTGATCTGGCAGCCAAGATTCCTCGCCCAGCTCTGGCACTGATTAGCAGAGGCTGCAACTTCATAACCTCCCTACATCTCAGAGCCCACCTTTACAAGGCTGTGGTGAGGACTAAGTGAATTAATTATTTTTTTCATTTTTTATTAGCAATTTTTAATGTACAACTTAATGGTTATCATTCTGACATGTTTTTCATTGTGACATTTCCATATATGCATTTCATCATACATTGCTCACATAACGTCCCCCTTACCCTCTCATGACCCTGGTTCCCCATCCCCCCACAATGATCTCCTTTCTACTCATATGTCTTTTTGTGGGAATGTTTATCTATATACATGCATCCTGATTTTGATTTAAGTCTAAACTTTTTTCTATAGTGATCTATCTTTTTATATTCTCAGCAGTATTACATGAGTAATCTAGTCTGTATACACCATTGACATCCTTTGGAATTATTGGTAGTATTATTATTATTTCCTGTACCAATAAAGTGGAGCTGTTTACATTGAGGTTGACCTCTCTCCGCTTCCTCCCTCCTCACTGGCCCTCATCCCCCTCCTGTTTTCTTCTATCGTCGCTTCCTTTTGCTAGATCCCTCCATCCTTCTTTCCACTCCTTAAATTGTCCCTTCTACGCTAAGTGTACATGAGCTTTTTATTATGTTCCAATTTATGTCTAGGATTTTTTCCTTCTTTTAAGTTTGGTTCAGCTCCCATCCTTTTTGGGCTTGTGTTCGTTCACCCAAGATAATTTTCTCCAATTCCAATGAATTAAGTTTTGTAGAACACAAAAGAGAGACAAGCCTCAGGGGCATGGGACAGGAGTGCAGCGATGAAGATTTTTCCAATCTCAAGGTCTCAGCTTGGTCACTTCTTTTAACTATATGAACTTATGAAAAGGAAGAAATCAAAGTCTTGTCCCCATATGCGATAATGAGACATTCCAGGTATCAGCATCCATTTTTAATAAGTATTCTTATTTTCCTTTTTTTTTTTTTTGTTTTTTGTTTTTTGTTTTTTGTGGAACTGGGGGTTGAACCAGGGCCTTGCGCTTGCGTGCTCTGCAAGTGCTGGACCACTGAACTGCACCCCCAGCTCATTTTTTTCCTTGTTTTTAAAGATAGGGTCTTGCTAAGTCACGCAAACTGCCTCTGGTCTCGAACTTGTGATCCTCCTGCCTCCGCCTCCCAAGCCACTGAGATTACAGGTGTGCGCCACTGCGCCCAGCTTGTAAGTATTTTTGAATACAAGAATAGGTGCATGATTCCTCAGAATGATATAGAAATAGAATATCGGTGGGACATTGAAATGTCAGTGAAGCATGCATGCCCTGCTCTGTGTGCTGGGGAAGAGCCAGCCCACGCTTGTTTAACTCTTTCCGTCCCAGTTTCCATTTGTGGTTTCCTGGTGTGGGAAGACAGGAAGAGCAAAAACCAGGAAACCTTTGCCTATGTGCGAGTTTGGCACAAAGGGTCCCCACATCTCCACATTTCTCAAATTCTTCCATTCTCAAAAGTAAAAAGCACCCCTTTCTTCCATTGGGTCAGAAAGCAACAACCATTTAGTAAAAATATTTTTCTTTCTTTTCTTTTCTTTCTTTCTTTCTTTCTTTTTTTTTTTTTTTTTGTGTGTGTGTGGGTGTGGGTGTGTGCTTGCATGCTCTGCAAGTGCTGAACCTCTGAGCTGCACCCACAGCCCATTTTTTTACTTTTTGAGATAGGGTCTCGCTAAGTTACACAGACTGCTGCTAGTCTCAAACTTGCGATCCTGTAAAAGTATTTCTGACGGCAGAATCGATTTATATATGGAAAGAAGGAGGCTTTTCCAACACAGAGCAAATTCTTTTGCAGGTTGCAGAAATCTCACCTTCCTCTCCCAGATAACCATTGGATTACAAACAATGGCCGCATTTCTTTCTTCTACTACTGCTAATTGCTTAGTGTTAAAAGAGATCAAGGAAATAAAACCGTGAGAGGTTAACGGATTCCTTCACAGACACAAAGTTAGCCTCTCTCCGGTGCCAGGTGAGAGTGCTAATTGCTGAGCTACACAAAAACAGGCCAGAGTTCACTCTCCGGAGCAACTCACAGCCCAGAGCCTCCCTCTGTGTGCCACCAATGACTTTGGAAGAGAGCAAATCAAAGGCTATTCATTTGCATCTTGTTCCTGTTTTGGAAAGGGTGCCTTACCCAGGCGCTTGCTTCACAAATCTATGTGTGTAGCCAAAACCCCCTTCCCCACATCCTTTCTTGAAGAACACACCACTCTAAAGTAGGTCAACACCCTTCTTCCCCCACCCCAACTCCCTGGGTGGGCTGACACAGGCCCCGGTCTTCACGGGGGTCTTCTCCACAGCCCTGAGACCCGTTATAAGAGCTTCTCTCCCCAAAAGTCCCCAGCTCCCTGAAGCCTCAGCTGCCTTGTCCTCCTCACTGCAACAGGCAACTCATAAATAGCTGATGAAGAAACAAGTGAGCAGTTCTAGAAATTTCTCCTGTTTCCTGGACCAGCTCAACCTCAATTTCTCCCTAGGATTTGGACGGCCCCGTGTCTGTCTTTGCTGAAATCCACTAAGCGGTATTCCCAGGTCACATGGTCTGGGTTCCCTCTGCCGACAAAAGTGGGCAAACCTCCTAGGAAGTCCTGACGATCTGCAGGACACCTCAGGGCGTACCGCCCTCTCAAAGATGCACATTATGCTCCATAATTTTACTAGAAATAGAACACTCATATTCACTCAAAAAGACTTTATCTTAGAGTTTAAAAAAAAAGGGATGAAAATTTCCAAGCACACCCAATCTACAGCAAGGCCTGGAGTTGGCATCCCTGGTCACACACTTTCCTGTCAGCACCCTGTGAGGGATCCCCTTCTGTCCTTCACAGCGGACTTCAAGGTCACCCGGAAACCCTAATGTGCACCCGTGGGAAACCGCAGATGCAAATGGTAAAAATAAGCTGCTCCGCTGGGCAAACCAGCCCCACACCAGAGAGACGCTGCTGAGGTTGTGGCCTTCAGGATTCTACTTTCAAAAGAGACGGGGCCTCCGCTCAGAAGGCCACGGCCTGCGTCACCCTAGGCCCACCCGCCCAGGCCTGGTGCCGACCCCCGTGCGCCTCTTCCCTTCCACCCTGGCTTGACTATTTTCCACTCTGCTGATCAGCTCAGTACCAGCAGAGGGGCAGGAGAGGCGCTTAGAGATGCTCCACCGCTCTTTTTCAAGGTGTTTCTGATAAAAGGCTCAGGGTAGGGGGTGAATGGAGCTAAATTTAAGAGCTGGAATGAGGGCTTTGAGTAACCCAGGGGTTCGATTATCCCTGCAAGGGATCCCCTTGTTCCCCCAGACATATGTTTGGAGTCAACAAGTCCATCCTGAGAATCTGTCCTTCCCCTCAGTGCCAAGCAATGCAAGAGGATCACGGGGTGAGCTCTGCTCTGGGGAAGACTTCCATCCCTTGAGCGGTATGGGTTTATGTAGGTGAAATCATTTAGACGGTCAATGCTGAGCGGGACGCAGTGGCGCACCCCTGTAATCCCAGCGGCTCGGGAGGCGGAGGCAGGAGGATCAGAAGTTCAAGACCAGAGGCAGTCTGTGTAATTTAGAGAGACGCTGTCTCCAAAAGTTAAAAAAAAAAAATGGGCTGGGGGCGCAGCTCAGTGGTCCAGCACTTGCAGAGCATGCAAGCACCCTGGGTGCAGCACTTGCAGAGCATGCAAGTACCTTGAGGCCCTGGGTTCAACCCCAAGTACTGGAGAAAAAAAAAAGGGTCAATACTATCACATGCTCAAATCGGGAGAGCATGTATGTGCTAGAAACGTCGAGTGGAGTGTCAGCCGCAGATCTGAGCCTGCTCTCCTCTCCAGCCCAGCCCCACACTGGCTGCTGGGAAAGAGTTGGAATCTCATCCTTCCTTCCATCTTGGTGGCTTAGCTTCAGGAACAGCAATGTCTAAAACTCAAAAAACATAGAGACTGTAACAACAGCAAAAGATCTGGGACTCATGATGACAGCAGGAGAGCCCCGGGCATCCAGGCACACCAGCTTCAGAAGGAATCGATTCCTTGGCTTCCAGCTCAAAGCCCCTCACCCAAGGGCCCCTTTTGACCTTAAGACCTAGTCACTCACTCTCCCTTCTCTGTCCCTGGCAAAGAACTCCATACATGGCCACTTCTTGTGCAGTGGTAGGCAAATTGTCAGTGGAAACTCTGTTCAAATTTGAGCTCTAACTCCGTGCTGTGCGTGGATTACAATACACCGCAACTTTTCCTCCTTCTTGTTGCATGTAAATTGATCTGCTGTGTGGAAGCCACTCCTTAAAACAAAAGGATTTGATTTACGGCCAGGCTCTTCCCATAAATCACCCCTGCGGCGTGGTGCACAGGGCTCTCGGAGCTGTGCGAGCCTTGCCCTCCGTAAATGATTTGGGGTGACCTCCCACTGTGAGCAGCGCGATGCAATCCCGTTCCGCACAGCTTGCACTGGCTCCCGCTTGGCTGGTCAGTCCTAAGGGACCTTATACCCACTGTTCTCAGCATGCCAGTTAGGTTCTGTTTGGGTTTTACCATTTAAATTGTTGTTAGGTGCTGTCGAGGTGGTATCCGACTCATAGCGACCCTCATAGGGTTTTCAATGGCTGCGTGTTTTTTCGGGATTACCTTGGGAGTGGATTGCCAGGCCCGTCTCCCATTTTTGCAGTGCTGGGAAGTGAACTCGGGACCTCAGAGACTGCAGTGCAGCGCTCTACCAACTGAGCTAAATCCCAGCCCCATTTAAATTAAGGAATGTCAAAATTAAAGTCTGTGGCTTTGTGCCCCTTTACTTTGTTCACGATGGACATAGAGCTGGGTCATTTGTCCAGTACCCAGCAACCACAGAGCCTTTAAGGATCGTGTCCAGGCCGCCCTGGGGTCAGAAGGCTGCCCTTGGCAAAGGCCTGGAGAGTGCGGGCAGCCAGCTCTCTCGCTGGGTAGGGGAAATGGGCCAATAACCACCTGGTTCCCCTGGAAAGGCTCTGGTGGGCCTCATGGGAGATGCCCAAAGCCCCAGACTCCCCGCAGCACTTGCAGAGATCTTAGGAAGCCAGGCAGAAAGACGACAAGGAAGTGAGGACCCCAGAGAGCAGTGGCCATGACTGGAGAGCCAAGGGGCAGCTCGGCTCTCGCCAGACCCTTTCCCAGGGGAGGAGGCCTCGGGAGAGAAAGGGGCAAGGCAGGTTCTGAAGGCCCCGGGGTGTAACAGCCTGTCCCTGAACCTACCTCTAAAGAGCCTCACCGGTCTCCAGTGTGCAGCAGCCACACCACTGCCCTGCGCTTGATGGCAGATGTTGCAATGGCAATGACCTTGTTAAAGAAAATTTGCACATGAATGAAAAGATGAGTTTAACCAAGCAAAGAGGAAACCGTACATCAGGCTGCACCAAGAACCAGAAGAGCATCAGAGAGCTCTGCTCTGAAACGTGGGCAGGCAGCATTTCTGGACAGAAAATGGACGTGAAATACAGAGATGGTCCCCTCAGTTCTGGCCCCAAGATGGCCTTTTTGAACATGGCCCCATCAGGTGGCTGCTCCTGATGGACTCAAGCTCGGCTGCTGTGGTTGGCTGAGACTGGTAAAAAAGTACAGTGAGGTAGCCTTTCGGTTGGTTCACTACTGGGCTGTTGTTGTTATGGCTGTTTGGGGAGTAGGCTACCACATCCTTCTCCCATTTTTTTGATGCTGAGAATCGAACCCGGGTCCTCAGCAAGTGCAGAGCAGTGCTCTACCAACTGAGCTAAACTCCAGTTATAACCTATTACATAAAAACTCAAGGTATGAGCCGGGCTTGGTGACGCATACCTGTAATCCCAGCGGTTAGGGAGGAGGAGGTAGGAGGATCGCAAGCTCGAGACCAGAGGCAGTCTGCGTAATTTAGCGAGACCCTGTCTCAAAAAGTAAAAAAAATGGGTTGGAGGTGCAGCTCCGTGGTCCAGCACTTGCAGAGCATGCAGGCGCGAGGTCCTGGGTTCAACCCCCAGTACCGCAAAAATAAATAAATAAATAAATACAAGAAAACCCAAGGTACAAGCCAGGGGCACATCTCTGTGGTACAGGGCTTGCCTAGTATACACAAGGCCCTGGGGGTACAACATCAGCATTGCCAAAAATTTTTTTAAATAATATAATATAACATAATATAAATTAAAAAGGCCACTCCAGGTTAGTTGGCTTTGATCGTCTCGTCCTCAACAGGAGTGGTCTGGGGGGGCTCCTCCTTCTGGTGAGGTAAGTGGGCCTCTCCTGGGCTGTGCCTCCTGAGAACAGCCACCCTACCTCATAAGGCAGCACTCTTGTTTTCTAGCCAAATGACAGAGGGACCAACTCTTCCTCCTAAGGTTAAGTTGGTCCAAGAGGTACACGGTGAAGGAAGACGGGTATCCGTTAGGACGACCCTTCCCAACCAATGCTCTGCCCTACCAAGGCAGCTCAGGGTGACAGGGTCACACCCAGGCAGCACATGTCAGGTTTTCTCAGGGCAGGACTTTCCAGAGCTTTGTGTAGGACCCCTCTCTGGGTTATTTCTAAAGCGTTTTTAACTTACAAAAAAAAAAAATGTTGTGCTTCTGTAAACAAGCAAGACAGAGGCCAACTAAGTAAGTATTGAAATGTCATCTTCCCTATTCCAGTCCTACCCCACAGGTAGCCCACACTAGGGCTCAGTGTGTCTGGCTCTTCCCAAACCTTGAGTGCACCCCGGCTCCCTAGAAGGGGCACAGAGCCAGAAATGTCTCCCCCAGTTGTTTGATCATAGCTCCGTCCGCACAGGTCTGCCTCTCTAGGAATGCTCTTCTGGCTGGCACACTGGGGAAATCTGAAAATAGAGAATTATTTCACCAAATCTATAAGGAATCCACACAGGCCAACAAACATAACCTTACTGGGCCCCCAGATCACAGGATCCCTTCATTCTTAATAAGGTTTGGGAGAATCTGTAAATTACCTACAGGCCATAAACATCTTCTCTGAAGACAGCCCTCAAACTGGCCCTGGGGGCTCCTCCCCACATAAGCTGTCCCTTCACATAGGTGTCCTGGGGGTCTCCATGCATCAGGGATGGAATGTGGTACAGCTCAGTCATCCCTGCCACTCACAACGAGGCTGGCACAGGATGGCACTTCGCTCTTTGTGGGCCCAGCTTGAACAGCCACCAGTGTGCGGGTTTGTTGATGAATAAATACAGTATTCCCCAAGAAAATTAGAAAAAGCCAGCTCCTCTGGTGCACCCTTGTAATCCCAGGCACTAGGGAGGCTGAGGCACGAGGATTACAAGTTCAAGGCCAGAGGAAGCCTTCACAACATAGTAAGACTCTGTCCCCTAATAAAAAAGGGATCAAGGGGTGTAACTCAGTGATAGAGCACTTGCCTAGCATGTTCTAAGCAAAAGAAAGGGAAAAAAAAGGAAGGAAAGGAAAAGAAAGGAAAAAAAGAAAATAGCCTGCAGCCATAGCATTGTGACTTCCAATCCTGTCAGATCTTAGAAGCTAAGCAGGGTTGGGCCTGGTTAGTACCTGGATGGGAGACCGCCTGGGAACACCAGGTGCTGTAGGCTTGGGAGAAGGATCCAGCAACCGGCTCCCAAAAAAACAATCTGCCATTGAAAACCCTATGAACAGCAGAGAAGCACTGACAATAGTGTTTCGCCTGTTGTTTATATGGTTGCTACGAGTCGGACACCAACTCGAGAGCATCTAAGGACAACAATAACATTTTGGGGCTGGGATTTAGCTCAGGTGGTAGACTGCCACTCTGCAGTCTCTGAGGTCCTGAGTTCGATTCCCAGCACCGCAAAATGGGAGAAGGATGTGGCAACCCACTCCCAAGGCAATCCCAAAACAATCAGCCATTGAAAACCCTATGAGGGTCACTATGAGTCAGATACGACTCGACGGCACCTAGCAACAACAACAACAACATAATGTAAGACCCATCACTTGCATCTAGCTAGGGGTCACTTCTTCACATTCTATTTCATACATGCCACAACTGTTTTAAATGCATTATTTTACTTGATCCGTGTAAAACCCCTAATCAGCCAGTGATACACCCCTCTTTTGCTGAGGGTCTGAGTTTGTATGGCCTGATTATAAGAAGTATTCATTGCTTTTGTGTCACTGTGATAGAAATCCCTGGCAGAAACAACTCAAAGAAGGAGAGGTTTGTTCTGGCTCACGGTTTCCGAGGGTTCCGTCGACAGTGGTAGAGAAATCACGGCTGAGGAGCACGTGGCAGAGGCTCCTACACCACCACGGCCCAGGAAGCAGAGAGCTTGGCTGGAAATGGCGCCAGGTATCCCCTTCCAAGGCCTGCCTCCAATGACTTCCTTCCTCCAATGAGGTCCCACCGGGTAAAGGTCTCCCAGCCTCCCAAAACAGCACCAGCAGCTGAGGACCAGGCATTCACACATAAACCTGTGAGGCCGTTATATATTCGGACTATAACGTAAGCCAAGGACCTTCCACCAGCCCAAAATTTTCTCTCTACAGCTTCCCTTCAAGCTCACAGTCTGGCCCTAGGGATTGGGGAATGAGCATGACAGAGCATGGGGCAGCTGGACGCAGGTGGCACACTGAGGTCAAGTCTGGATGGAGGGTGACTGGGTGGTGTTTGGCCTAAATCACCTCCAGTGGTTTTTACCCCGTCAGTTCCCACATGGCTTCGTCTGTGTGACCCAATCTTCCCACCCACTTTCAGTCTATTCTCTAATGGAAACGCCTTTGTTACAGTGGCCATCTTGTACACTCACCAAACATAAAGAACAATGTTGTTGTTGTTGTTGTTGTTAGGTGCCATCGAGTCGTGTCCGACCCATAGCGATCCTCATAGGGTTTTCAATGGCTGACTATTTTGGGATTGCCTTGGGAGTGGATTGCCAGGTCCTTCTCCCATTTTTGCGGTGCTGGGAATCGAACTCAGGACCTCAGAGACTGCAGCGTAGCCCTCTACCAACTGAGCTAAATCCCAGCCCTAAAGAGCAATGGTGTACCTCCAAACACCAGGAAATCATAACCACTACTATGTGTCTCCCCAGGTCCTAGGCTGCACTTGATTTGGTGCTGAAATACAAAACAGCAAGTTCAGCTCCTAAGTCATAGATCATTAAGATGTCCTGTCATTTACTGGGGAAACATTTACCACAAGACCTGTCTGTTCCTGATCTTGAGCGAGGCCCCAGAGATGCAAATGTTAGGAAGGTGGACGCCCCATCCTCCATGCGTTCACAGGCTAGGGAGGAGGCTGAGCTTGCTTGCAAACCACGGTGGAGAGGAAGTCGGTAGGAATAGGGAAATGAAACATAGGTATAGCCCAAAAGCAAAAGCAAGCAAAAACCTCCAAACCAAATCAAAACAAAAAGTAACAACAAACTTGCGATGAAATCCAGAGAGAGATATAAATGGTTTCTTAGGTGATCTCCAAGAACGATGTTTGAAGCCAAACTGTAAAATCCGTCTGCTCCAGCAAAGGGACCTCAGAGCCACCAGTCTGCACCATCCACAGCCACCCACACACTTGGGCAGAAGAGGCACACCACATGTGAGGGCCAGATGGACTCCAACAGGCAGTCAACTCTTGGTAGCAAAACAAAGGCTTATTCTTGTAAAGTGCATATGGAGAACAGCCCCCGAATCCAAGATTAACCGGACAGATAAAATGCCTGGCGTTGGAGTAGAACACAGACTCCACCTCAGATGGAACACAAACTCCGTGATGGTGCGTTGTGCAGTCGGTGTACACAGGCTGAAATCACACGACGAGATCATGGATGAACTTGGGCTGAAAGAAGCCATGTCCACAGCTGATCACGAGGGGTGGATCCTAACGGAAGGGCGCCATCCCACCATTCTGCAGTGGCAACCGGCAGAAATTGCAGGCAAGAGCATATTTTATCAACCTCAAGTAGTGGCTTGTCCCATTCAAATGTCATTTTTCTTTACTATCTATTTTCATTTTTAGTTTTTTTGTTTGGATTCAACTTTTATGCCTAGAGTGAAATACTTCTAAATAAAGTTCTTCTAAAGTAGAACTATGAGATGAATTTTTTACTGACCTATATTTGCCCCACCTGGCTCTCCTAATTATTTAAGGATTCTAAAATTAACATGTATCATGAGAAGATGTTTTATCCTCCTAAGAGAGAAGAAAAAATCTATAAAAGAGAGCCTGTAAGTGTGATAGTTAGCAAAGGAAAATAGGCCACATTGAGGAACCCATGAGCATAAGTTGCAGACTGTTTTGATAAAACACTTCCCATTCTATTTTTCCACTAATGATAGACATTGACCACTATAAAACTCCTCACTTTAAAGATAAGAGCAAAGCCTATGTCTATAATAGCAATGAAGAGCAATGCATTTCTGTTTTTCCATTAGGAATCATAGACTCACAGACACATGCAGTGAGAGCTATAAACAGGTTGAAATCCAATTCATTCTGTTGGATATATATAGCTTTTTAGAGACAAATAAATATGAATAATTTTACACATCACCTACAAAATTAAGAACAAGGAACACAAAATTATTTCACAAAAAGCCACAAACAACAGGCAGGCACAGTGGCGTGTGTGGGATGGTCTGCCAAACAGGGCAGAGAAGAAAAGAGGGAAAGATTGGTGGTGAAAGGCAGTGAGAGGAGGAGAAAGGAAAAGGCTAAGGTCTGGGAGATGAACAGAAAGAGAGGGCAAAGACAGAGACTCAGCAAAAACAAGTGAGACGAAATTATAACCCCCAGGATCATGGTCGAGGGGGGCCTCAGCAAAGGTGGCATTGGATCTGAGTCCTGAATTCTAAGGACCATACTGGAGGGTGCAACAAATGTAAAATCCCCACAGCGGGAGTGAGCATGGCCTCCTTTTTAAGACCTGGGGGAGATGTCAGATTTGTATTCATGCAATACACATAAGTCCCTTGGAGACTTTCAGCAGTGGGCTGTTATCTTCTGATACACATTCTTAAAATTCACTATGGCTACTTTGCCACACTGTGGGGGGGGGGGCTTGCATGTTGCTATGAGGCTGAAAGCTATGCCACTGGTGTCTCAGATACCAGCAGGGTCACCCATGTGGACAGATTTCAGCTGAGCTTCCAGACTAACATAGACCAGGGAGAAGGACCTAGCAGCCCACTCCGAAAACAATTAGCCATTGAAAACCCTATGAATACCAGAGAAGCACTAATATAGTGCTAGAAAATGAGCCCCCCCCATCCCAGGCTGGAAGACATTCAAGAAACGACTAGGGAAGAGTTGCCTCCCCAAAGTATAGTCAACCTAAGCCAGGCGTGGTGGTGCACGCCTGTAATCCCAGTGGCTTGGGAGGTGGAGGCAGGAGGATCGCAAATTTGAGACCAGAGGCAGTCTATGTAACCTAGCGAGACCCCGTCTCACAAAAGTAAAAATATGGGCTAGGGCAGCAGCTCAGTGGTCCAGCGGTCCAGCGGTCCAAAGCATGCAAGCGCAAGGCCCTGGGTTCAACCCCCAGTACCACAAAAACAAACAAACAAACAAAAATATATAGCGACCTTAATGATGGGAATGGGGTAAAGCCCCAGGACCTTCATTCACTAATGTGGGACAACTCGAAATGAGAAGGAACAACTGTAACATGTATTAATAATTGGAATGTGGAATGTACCTAGTATGAATCTAGGAAAATGAGAAACCCTCAAAAGTGAGTTGGAGCACATAAACATCAACATTCTAGGCACCAGTGAGCTAAAATGGACTGGCATGGGCCATTTTGAATCAAATAATCATATGGTCTACCATGCTGGGAATGACAAACTGAAGAGAAATGGGGTTGCATTCATCATCAAAAAAAGACATCTCAAGATCTGTCCTGAAATACAATGCTGTTAGTGATAGAATAATATCCATACGCCTACAAGAAAGACCAGTTATTATGACTATTGTTCAAATTTACCCACCCATCAGTGAGGCTACAAATGAAGATAGGGAAGATTTCTACCAGCTTCTGCAATCAGAAATAGATCAAACATACAATCAGGACATACTGATAATTACTGGTGACTGGAATGCAAAAGTTGGAAACAAAGAAAAAGGCTCAGTAGTTGGAAAACATGGCCTATTTGTGCTTATTTGTGCCTATTCCCAAGAAAAGGAATCCAACTGAATGTGGAAACTATCAAACGATATCATTAATATCCCATGCAAGAAAAAATTTACTAAAGATCATTCAAAAGTGACTATAGTATATAGACAGGGAACTGCTGGAAACTCAGGTCAGATTCAGAAGAGGTTATGGAACCAGGGACGTCTTTGCTGATATCAGGTGGATATTAGCCAAAAGCAGGGAATATCAGAAAGATGTCTACCTATGTTTTATTGCTATGTGGATCATAACAAACTATGGATAACACTGCAAAGAATGGGAATACCAGAGCACCTAATTATACTCATGAGGAATCTGTATGTGGACCAGGAGGCAGTTGTTCAGATAAGGAAATACTGCTTGGTTTAAAGTTAAGAAAGTTCTGCATCAGGGCTGTAGCTGTTCACCAATCTCTTCAATTTCTATGCTGAGCTAATAATCTAAGAAACTGGACTTTATGAAGAAGAATGGGGCATCCGGATTGAAGGAAGACTCATTAACAACCTTCCTTATGTAGATGACATAACTCTGCTCACTGAAAGTGAAGAAGATTTGAAATATTTACTGATGAAGATCAAAGAACACAGCCTTTAGTATGGATTATGCCTCAACATCAACAAAACAAAAATTCTTACATCTGGGTCAGTATGCACCTTCATGATAAATGGAGAAAAGATTAGGGTTATCCAATATATTTTGCTTTACTTGGTTCTACAATCAGCACCCATGGAAGCAGAAGTCAAGAAATCAAAGGATATATTGCACTGGGAAAACTGTTACAAAAGACCTCTTTAAAGTGTTGAAAGATAAAGATGTCACGTTGAAGATGAAGGTGCACCTGCCTCATGTCACGGTATTTCTAGTTATATCGTATGTCTGTGAATGCTGGACGTTGAATAAGGGAGATAGGAGAAGAATTGATGTGTTTGAATTATGGTGCTAGAGACAAATATTGAATATGCCATGGACTGCCCAAAGAACCAACAGATCTGTCCTAGAAGAAGTACAACCAGAGTGTTCCTTGGAAGCAAGGATGGCTAGACTGTGTCTTACGTACTTTGGACATGTTGTCAGGAGGGACCAGTCCCTGGAGAAGGACATCATGTTTGGGAGAGTGGCAGGTCAACGAAAAAAAGGAAAACCCTCCACTAGATAGATTGACACAGTGTCTGCAACCATGGGCTTAAACATAAATAAGACCGTGTGCCTGGCACAGAATCAGCAAGTGTCTCGTTCTGCTGTACATAGGGTGGATATGACTCAGACCCGTCTTGAGGGCACTTAAAATGACAACAAAAACAACAACAACACATTAGGGGAAAGAAAGCTAGTGAGAAAGATTGAATAGAGAGAGACCAAGTAGAAGTTAAAATACACTTGACACTAAGCCAGGAGAGACCTGGCCTCAGCATGGTCCAGAGGAGTAACACTGGAAATCCTGAGGATGCTTGGACTAGAAAGACACTTTGGCAGTGAAGCTAGCAAGTCCTGGGATTAGATTTGATGTGGGGACTAAAGGCACTGACTAACGAAAGATGAGCCCTGGGCTGGTGGGCAAAGGTACTGGTAGATGGGGGAGCCAGCGAGTGCAGTGAGTGAGATGAGAACAGGGATTTCTGAGGACTGAGAACTGAGAGCTGAGTCTTGGCCTTGTTAACTTGGGAGCAACTCTGAGATATCCATCTGGAGCTGTAGAACAGACAGGAGCAGATGACAGGATCTGCAGGGGTGAAACTCCTTGGCAAGATGGGAAGGAGAAATGTCTCCGTGATCTATCACTGCACATCTCGTTTCATCTGCACAGCAGGCTCGAGGAGGTTCCCAGAGGATTAGCCCATTCTCCCAGGAGAACACTGAGGCTCAGCAAGTTCACGCTCACTCTACGAAAGCTGCAGCAAAAGGGCAATCATACACTGAGGATGCAACCTTCTTCTAAATCTAGAACCCTTTCCACCACACCGTGCAGAAAATGAGGAACAGAGAGTTCACCAAGAGAATGGCTAAGAATAATCCGAAGAAAGCACACCAGAAATGTACTATTTTGGTTGCCCAGATACTGATTTGAAGTTTGGGCACCAGAATCAATTGCCACCATCATTAAGAGATCCTGTTGGTGATCCACCCTCCCTTTTATGAACTTGTAGCCAGGCGAGTACCTATGAAAATTGTGTAAAACTGAAATGGCCCAAAACAAAAAGATTATCTTGTGTCCTGTCTGCCTCATCCTTCTAGGTTATCATTAACTTTCTTTGTCTTTAAGGTATTTTACTTCTAGAAGTAGTAGAAAACTGAAAATAATGCAGATGATTTATGTCCATAGAAATGCAAATTATGTTCAGTAATGATACAAAGCCCGCAGCTGTAGCCCTGTGGCATCCGATCCCGTCAGATCTCGGAAGCTAAGCAGGGTCGGCCCTGGTTAATACCTGGATGGGAGACCGCCTGGGAACACCGGAAGCTGTAGGCTTTGGAGAAGGACCTGGCAACCCCCTCCCAAAAATCAATCTGCCATTGAAAACCCTATGAACAGCAGAGAAGCACTGACAATAGTGTTTCCCCTGTTGTACAGAGGGTCGCTATGAGTCGGATACCGACTCGACGGCACCTAACAACAACAACAACAATGATACAATTGGTCCGTGCTCTGTGAATATGGACCAGTTTTGCATCCATGGTCTGTGTGTGAGTGTTTTGAATTCTCTTTTGAACTGGTTATGACCTCTTAATGATTCTTGAATTAATGAAATAAAAACTTTGTATTTATAGACATTCTCTTGTAGTTATATGAGTCATGGTTTTTAACCTTTTATAAAATGATACCTTAACATAAGCAGGTCACTTTCTAACATTAGAAATTCAAAAATCATTATTAAAGAAATCTTCCCCCAAATTTGAAAAAGTAGTTCTCATTAAAGAAATGACTTAACTCCTACAGATTTTGAAATTTAGAAATGTGAGTCAACTTACCAGCAAACAGCTGTGAGGCTTTCTCACATTCTCCTGTTGAATAGTTTTCAGAGAGAGCAAGGCTTCCATGAACATTGTATTCCAACCATTACGTATGTGATTTTTAATCTTGCAAAACTGAACGCCAAACACTGTTTGCTACCCACATATGGACTCCCATGTCCATAGCCTGGGTCACACACTTTTTCAGGGCACATCCATCCATCCACTTCCAACACCTCTCCTTTATTCAAGGAAGAGTCCCTCCAGGACTTAAGGCACGTTTTGTGTTTGGAAAAAAAGCAAACATCTTCTCTTGCCTTGGTATGAAGAACTGGCTGTGGAAAGGGGGTTAAAAGATTCATAAAAACCATCAAAAGCCTGTTGGTGAAAAAAAGATAGATGCAGACATTTAAAACAAAGG
Source organism: Pedetes capensis (assembly GCA_007922755.1). Classification (NCBI taxonomy): domain Eukaryota; kingdom Metazoa; phylum Chordata; class Mammalia; order Rodentia; family Pedetidae; genus Pedetes; species Pedetes capensis. The sequence continues at coordinate 104,902 of VMDO01004106.1, forward strand.
GTTCCTTTGGAAGAAGGGGGCTTGTCCCATGGTCAGTAAGAGAAGAGCCAAGGGGCCCAAGAGGAGGCCACTGGGAAGTTGCTGAGAGACACTCGTAGGCCTGGTTCCATCCAAGGCCTGAGGGGACCCCCGCCCCTACCTCAGGCGATGCTACCCAGGCATAGCTGGAGCTGGTAACCCCTCCGAACTATTCTCCAGCTCTGGGTCCTACTCCAGGGAAACCTCAGGAAGGTCACCTGTGGGAACTAAGAGAAGCAGACCCTGAGTGGCCACCATGGGCTATCCTCTCAGCCTGTGCAGGGATGGAGAATGTGGGTCTCTGCAGTTAGTAGACAGGCAGCCGTCGGGCAGTACAGGACCGCCTTCCACAGCAACACCAGGCAGTAGAAGGGAAGACATTCAAGATGGAAACTGAACCACTTTCCACTGACACTCAGAAGACCTGACTTACCCTTTGGACCAAATAGCTCCCCCTCCAAAGTCTGTGTGCATTTTGTAGGATGTGCTCCAGACACGGATACCCAGAGGCACGGGTAAGTGCAATACATTTGCTGGGATCGTGCTACATTTGTATCTCAAGTCGTTGAAGTAGGTTATACAAGTTACACTGGATTTTTTCTCTAATCAAAATTTGCGTTACATTCTAACAGACCTCAGAAGAGAAGAATCAAAACATTCGGATTAGAAACAATAGGATCGCACACACATAGAACTATTCAGCTGCTTCAGCTTCAGATCCTGCCCCTTCTGAAGGACAGGTGAGAAGAGGAAGGGGCAGTAATGGCCGTCGATCACCAGGGACTTGGGTAAGATTTAAGGCAGGATCCAATTCCACCCAGTCAGGAGACCCCAGTATCAGATCCCAAGAGTCAGGCTGCATTCGGGCAATAGGACTAATACTTAGTACCATTCTACCAGTGACCATAGAACTTGAGGCAAAATGGCAGGTATGGAAAACCAAAGTTGAAGACATCTTTGCTTCTAATGCCAAGAGAATTTCTGACGACCCAAAAAGAGAAAGCTGCAACAAAGTCGTTTTTAAGTTCTGTAAAGAAAGGTGCTAAATAAGTCCAGCCTTCCAGATAGGTGAGAGCAGAACCGAGTCAGAATCCCCAAAATAGACCCCGAGTGGCTCCCGCAACAGGTTTCACTTCCACAAGGGCTAGAGTTGCACTTCCAGGTGGACCTGGTGGTTACTGACAGGGACCCCGGGAGATGGGCTGGGAGTCAAGTCCTCCATCCACTCTCGCGCCACCTGCAACCACAGGCAGGTCTGCAGAGGAAGTTCAAGCATGGGCTTCACCCCGAGCGAAGCCAAGTCTAAGCAAAAACTTCTTACCAACGCCATCACCTACTTCATACAGACTCGGGGCCCGCCTCAGGGTCAAAGTTTCTTCTATTGTCCATCGAGCCTTCTCAATGGCCAGCGGTCCTCAGACTCTGTAAAACAGAAAGGGTTCGTGAAACTCACCGGTTCGCTCAGGACCTTCATGCTTTCTTTCACAGCGAAAGATCTGGACTTTGCAGGGCCATAGAACAAACAGCCAGATAACCTCATGGCCATGGAAACAAGTCAAATGCTATTATTTCAAATCTTCCTTGGGTCTCTGTCTAAAGGAAAGAGAAACTAGGCTAGTTTTAGCATTTTTATCTGTCCTGTATCTATCCAAAGGCTGGGATTTAGCTCAGTTGGCAGAGTGCCGCGCTGCAGTCTCTGAGGACCCGAGTTCAATTCCCAGCACTGGAAAAATGGGAGAAGGGCCTGGCAATCCACTCCCAAGGTAATCCAGAAACAGTCAGCCATTGAAAACCCTATGAGGATCACTATGAGTTAGACTCGACTCAACGGCACCTAACAACAACAACATATCTAACCAACGGGAGAAGGGTGAGGCAGTCCACCCCTGAAGAAATCAATCATTGAAAACCCTATAAGGGTCGCTAAGAGTCGGACAGGACTCAATAGCACCTAACAGCAAAAACAACAGCTATACAAGTGAATATAGGGAGGAGCCACAGATATAAACACTTAGTTGTAAGAAACATCTTGACAAAGAACAGTCATAAGAGGAATTCAGCAGAAGAAAAGAGATCACAAGAATAAAATGGGGCGCAGGAAGAGGGAATTGCTTCTCCTTGGTCAACCCTTAAATTCCACCTCGACCAGTAGTGAAGGGAAGTCATTGGGGTGCTCTATATGGGGGCTGAGCAGCCAGAAAATACATAATTGGATCCCTTTCCACCCTCGCGTACCAGCCAGTGTCCATATCCAAACCGTCCTCCCAAGATTTACAAGGGAAAAGAAGTGAGTTTTAAGTATATTCTTCTAAATAAATCCTTGACAGTTTCATTTGTAAGATTGTTAAAATGCAAAGAAACACTGTATAGAGTTGGACAATAAGAGGGTATCAAGGCTCCCTGGCAAGCAAAGGGGCGAGGTGGGAGCGTTCATCGCTTTGAAACTACCAGGTCACATTTCAGACCACAGCGTCATTCATTTAGCCCCTCCTTCCCCACTTCATTCAGCTCTAAGCGGCTTAATATCTAGTGGGGAAGGGGCATTGGGTACACAAATAACTATATGAAAGTGGGGACAGAGCCAGGTGCTGTGGCGCATGCCTGTCATCCCAGCAACTCGGGAGGCTGAGGGAAGAGGATTGCAATTTTGAGGCCGGAGGCAGCCTGTGCACCTTGGTGAGACCTTGTCTCAAGATAAAAGATGGAAAAAGAGAGGGGGGTGCAGCTTAGTGGTGGAGCGCTCGCCTACCATGTTTGAAGCCCTGAGTTCAACACATAGTACTATAAAAAAAATAAATTAAAAGATAAAGTGAGGGCTGACCATGATCTCAGCCACTGGCGAGATCCCGGTGGCCTCCTCTTGGCCCCTTGACTCTTCTCTTACAGACCATGGGACAAGTCCCCTTCTTCCAAAGGAACCCTTTGTTTTGAATGTCTGCATCTATCTTTTTTTCACCAACAGGCTTTTGATGTCTTTTATGAATCTTTCAACCCCCTTTTCATGGCCAGTTCTTCATACCAAGGCAAGAGAAAATGTTTGCTTTTTCTTCAAACACAAAACATACCTTAGGTCCTGGAGGGACTCTTCCTTGAATAAAGGAGAGGTGTTGGAGGTGGATGGATAGATGTGCCCTGAAAAAGTGTGTGACTGAGGCTATGGCCATGGGAGTCAATGTGTGGGTAGCAAACAGTGTTTGGCATTCAGTTTTGCAAGATTAGAAATCACATGGATAATGGTTGGAATACAATGTTCATGGAAGCCTTGCTCTCTCTGATGGGGCTCCCCAGCCCCTGGCAAGCTCTGAAGGAGCCAAAACCGAGGTGGAGGCAGGCAGGACATTAGCCTTGCAGCTGAACTCCTGCTGTATCCTCTTCAGCAGGGAGGGGTGGGGCTCAGTTGCAGAGAGGACCTTGGTAACTGGCTGGAGTCACATGTGGTGTGGTGGGAAGACAGGTGCTGTCTTGCTCACAGCACGGGAACCACAAAACAGAGGTAGTGTCATGCACTCCGCGGGTCCCAGGTGCCTGGTGCTCAGTCACCTGCCACCGGGGACGATCTCATTAGCCACTCTTCACAGGAGAGGAGGTGGAGAGGTCCCGGAGAAGCCCCCACAGGGCACCCAAGCCTTCCTGACCCCAAAACTGAGCTCCGCCTTCTGCCGCGCTGGGGTCAGCCTCGCCATAGGGGCCACTGGTCCTCCCAGGCCGGGAAACGGTAACTGCTTCTGCCCCTTTGGAGTGGAAAGGATGTGGCAGCGCTCTGTGCAGGGGACAGCATGTGCTGGGGGCCGGGGTCTCCTGGCTGGGCCTCTGCTGCTTTGAGGAGTTATATGTCCTGGCCAATCGCAACATCGGGCCTCCTGTACCGTCCTAAAAGCCAGCCCTCATGTCCTTCTTGGGCATCTAAGAAGTTCATAAACAGAGAGCTAACTTGGGAGGCTCCAGTGGTGCCCCAGTCTGTGCAGAAGCCTGCGAAGAGCATCAGCACTCTGACAGCCAGAATCGGCCTACTTTAGGCAAATGCTTTACAAGGTAATCCCTTTTTAGAATCAGAGAATCACAGGATCTTACACCTGAAAAGGCGCTTGGTGTTTGTCATGCGTAGTGGCTCCTCTCAAACTGAATAAAGTTTACTCCTGGAAAAATCCTAGGCTGCAGGTGGCTGGGCAAATTTGCTCAGCTAAAGGTTCCCTTCGGATACCATTGACTAGGCAGAGAGGGCCCATTCAGTAGGAAGCTGCAGAGGCGTTTTGTTAGGACTGAGCCGGTCTGCAGAGTCCAGAGGCCACGGGCGGTCTGCGCACACAGCCTCCGTGAGCAAATTCTCAGCCAGAAGTCCCCCAATGAGTGTTCATTGAAAGGCCAGGTGCCCAGGCAGTCTTAAAGTTCCAAAGCCCAGCAGACTCACCATTATAGGGGGTGGAAATGTGGGGTCTCCAGGACTCAAGAAGATCCTGCCTAATTCCCTGAGGCCCAACCAGGGTCCAAGCTCCAGGCAAGGTCTGGGGGCACAAAGAGCAAGAGCTCCTGCCCAGGAGGCCCCTGAGGGCCTAGAGCACAGGGAGCAGAGGGCCCCACTTGGAGACTATGAGGGGAGGGTCTGGGCAGGGCCACCTCGCCCTCAAGGGACCGGGCCACACAGCTGCCCTTGGCCCTTGCTGTTTTCTGGGAGTCTCACACCATTGTCTGCATTACCGGCGCTTTGGCGTGGGACCCAGGCCTGGGATGGGACGGGTGCACTGGAAGCTGTTCAGGGGGCTGCCTGGGCACACTCGGCCCTCCACCCTCCCTTGCAAGCCTAGCACAGGCCAAGGGAGGCAACGGGTCCAGGGACGGAGAGCAGGGGGGCGATGAGATTGGATGCAGGGAGTAAGGAGAAAGGGGTGCCAGGCTTCTCCCCGGCACTGGGCTGATGCTGCCACCATAGGAACAGCAAGGACAAGTGCAAACTGGAGGGGACATTCACTAGAAGCAATGCATGTCATGAGGCTGGGGTGTAGCTCAGTGGTAGAGAGCTTGTGTGTGTAAGGCCCGGGTTCAATCCCCGGCACCACAAAAAATAAATAAATAAAAATAAAAATGGTTTGGCCAGGGATGGTGGTGCACACACCTGTAACGCCAGCACCTGGGAGGTAAGGCAGGAGGATGGAGAGTTTGAGGCCAGCCTGAGTTACACAGTGAGAACTTGTCTAAAAAGAAGAAAGAAAGAAAGAAGGAAAGAGAGAGAGAGAGAGAGAGGGAGGGAGGGAGGGAGGGAGAGAGGGAGGGAGAGAGAGAGAGAGACAGAGAAAGGGAAAGGAAGGAAGGAAGGAAGGACAGAAAGAAAGAAGGGAAGGAAGAAAGGAGGGAAGGAAGGAAGGAGGGAAGGGAGGAAGAAAAAGAAAGAAAGAGAAAGAAAGAAAGGGAAAGAAAGGAAGGAAGGAAAGACAGAAAGAAAGGAGGAAAGAAGGAAGGAGGGAGGGAAGGAAGAAAAAGAAAGAAAGAAAGAGAGAGAGAGGAGAAAGAAAGAGCGAGCAAAAGAAAACAAGAAAGGAAAGAATAAAGCAATGCATGTTGGCATGGTATTAGCAGGACTGGGGTGACCCCAAGGATCCATCACCCACTTCTGAGCAAAACCCAGAACCTGCTTCCTCCCTCCATCACTCTGCCCTTGTATTTAAACCTCCATGTCCCAGGACACAATCGCTTCTGCAGCAAGGACATCAAAGTAGGTTACAAGGTATATTTTGAGAGAAAAAAAAAAACGTTAGAATTTTAAATACCAAGAAGAGCACTCGCTTGACAAGAAAGAAAAAATAAAAGAAGAAGAACAGTTATCCGCAAAACTAAAAGCACAGCATCAGAGGCCTCCAGGGTTGGTTTCTCTGTTAACATTGACTTTGCAGCCAGTACTAAAAGCAGCCCTTTATTTACACACTGAAGACAAAAATGATTAGGGAAATTTGCTCTGATACGTGTGGATACCTTTTCCACGAGGAGATCCTGGGCAGAGAAAGGCGCGAGGCAGACCTGCGCTCATGTCGCAAGGCCACTTCACGCCATGTGAGGAGCGCGTCCTGTGGAAGGCCTCAGTCTCCTCACATGTAAACTACTGATAGAAGTCCCTGTTTTGCAGGACTGTGAAGACGGTGCAGACGGTGCCGGTAGCTGAATTGTATGCTCCTTACTGCGCCACACTCCAAGCTATGCGTGTATTTAACTCATTCAGTCCACACCCTACTTCCCAGGTAAGTTCCCTTGTAGACCCTGTGTGACCCATCCTAGGTCTCCGAGACCTCCTGAAAGAAACAAATCGGGCTTCTAGAATGCTCCTTCACAAGGCTGCTTTAAGGATAAACAGTTTGCAATTCTAAGATGGAAACCAATATTGAACAGATAGAAAACTAAGGGAGAAGCAAGTTTCTTTTCAGCTCAAGCAAGACAGAAAGACAGACACCTGTCAGACCAGAAGGGCACCAGCTTCTGTACGCATCACTCCAATGGGGTGCAAAGACTGGGGAGCCCTGAGAGACACTGCCTGCTGTGGTGGACTCCTCTGGGATGCCATGTCCTAAAAACCCTGTTACTATCCATCATCTTTGGGAGAAGGATGTGGCAACCCATTCCCAAGGCAATCCCGAAACAGTCAGCCATTGAAAACCCTATGAGGGTCGCTAGGAGTCAGACTCGACTTGATGGCACCTAACAACAACAACAATCCATCATCTTACACTGTGCTCTCCTTCCAGATTAGAAACCCAGCGAAAGCAGGACCATGTCTCACCCTCCTTTGAACCCCCATGATCAGTAGCTGCTAGCAGATGTTTAGTAAATCTTTGCTGATTATATATATACATGTTGTTGTTAGGTGCCGTCAAGTCATGTCTGACTCATAGCAACCCTCAGAGAGTTTTCAATGGCTGATTGTTTTCGGATTGCCTCGGGAGTGGATTGCCACCTCCTTCTCCCATTTTTGCAGTGCTGAGAATTGAACTCGGGACCTCAGAGACTGCAGAGCGGCGCTCTACCAACTGAGCTAAATCCCAGCCCATATATATACATATATGTGTATATATTTGAAAATCCTGAAGAACCCCAAAAGAAGTGACTTAACAAATTGGAAGTTTCTCTATGAGAAATTTTCAATTTCAAAGCAATGAGCCTCTCCCTTGAAATAGGTTGTTGTTGTTGTTAAGTGCCGTCACGAGTCATGTCCAACTCATAGTGACCCTCATGGGGTTTTCAATGGCAACTGTTTCAGGATTGCCTTGGGAGTGGATTGCCAGGTCCTTCTCCCATTCTTGCAGTGCTGAGAATTGAACTTAGGACCTCAGAGACTGCAGCACATCACCCTACCAGCTGAGCTAAATCCCAGCCCTGAAATAGGTTAGAAGCTCCAAACTCAAATGTGGAAATGCAAAGTTATTGCTTTCTTTGAAAAATCATTGTATCTGCACTTTGGTTCCAGCCCTAGGCAAGGGCGAAGCCAGTAATAATGTCACTGCACCTGCAGGCCAGGCTAATGCTGTGGGCCAGGACTTTTCCTTTGAAGGGCCGTTGAATACAATGAGCGGAGTCCTTCGCAACAGCTCCAGAGGGAGCCATCTTTCAGAAGCTCCTTCAACACAGGCCAAGCGCTCACACCTCAGGCTTCGCCACAGGTCCCCTCCTTGTCCAGTCAGTTTGGGGGAAATCTGTGGGGTCAGACAGGGGAGGAGAAAGTGGGGGGCAGCAAGGAAGTGGGGCTGTAGAGATGCAAAACTCGTCACTGCTCAGAGTTTCGTTCTTTGACTTTGCTATGCTCAGCATCCTGACCCTGAGGCGCATCCCCGAAGGGTGTGACAGGTGGCTTGGGTGGGTGTCACTAAAATCAGGGCCAGGATCAGATGAGAAAGAAGCTTTCCCATGCGAATGTACCTGGGAAAGGAAAAGAACCCCACCAAGCAACTCATGTCCCACCTGGTCCAGATGGCAGCTGTGCCCTCTTGGGTGCCAGTCTGGAGACACTGGAAGAACCCTGCCCGTGCGGGACCCCGTGACGGAGAGGCTTGTGAACACTGGCCGGCTCGCTCTTCCTCTTTCCCTCCTTTCCTTCCCAAACCCCCCCCCCCCCGCTTGCTTCCTCCTTTCCTCGCTCCTTTCTTCCTCCCTCCCTTCTTTCTTCCCCTCCTTCTTTCCTTCTTCCTTCCCTCCACGTCTCCTTCCTTCATCTGCACTGTAAGCCTGTGCCAGATCGTCCATGCTTCCCATCAGAACCAGGCTGAAGCCACCCAGACTCCCAGACCTGGAGCCCCGAGCCTCCTGTTCCCATGCACCCCTCCTCATGCTATGGAAAGGACAGGCTTTCTCCAAACTGCTGTCAAGGACCCAGAAGTCAAGGCGGCCTCTGTGGCTGCTCCTCACTGCTTAGAAGCTTCAGTTTGCAGACCCCCAGGTCGAGGGTCTGCAACGCCTGTTCCAGCGCCAATAGCGTCTCCAGGAAAGAGCCCCCCATGCCATCAGCAGCCCCCACAGCCTGTTAGGACAATTCTTGTCAGAGCTCATTTACGGTAAAAAGTCATTAAGCACATGTCCCTGCAAAACAGTGCGATACAACAGGAAATTGAAATGACCTTTGTTCTGGCACAGAGGAGCTCCGAGCGAAAGGAGCCTGGACGTCTAAACTGCCGCTGCTCCCCGGCTGCCACTTAGGCGGGCGTCACTGCATTTGTGTTTGGTGGCGATCTGTGGTATATGAGCAGCCGCGGGCTTTTTATTGTCTGCCTTCCCAGCTCTGCCCTGCTATAGCTTCAAATCAAAGCTGTGGCATCTCTAAAAAACTATTTGATTCTAACGAGGTAGTGAAATTTGCTTGCTGAAGTCAGCTAGGAAGTGTTAAGAACTCCAATACCACAGGGTAGGAGAGCTAAATAGAGCAATCAGTGTGGGGTGCGGGATAAGATCTATGTTGCAGCCAGGCGCACGCCGGTAATCCCAGAGACTCGGGAGGCAGAGGCAGGAGGATCGCAAGTTCATGACCACAGGCAGTCTGTGTAATTTAGAGAGACCCTGTCTTAAAAAGTAAAAAAAAAAAAAAAAAAGGACTGGGGGTGCAGCTCAGTGGTACAGCACTTGCAAAGCATGCAAGTGCAAGGCCGTGGGTTCAACCCCCAGTACTGCAAAAAAAAAAAAAAAAAAAAAAAAAGATTTATTTTGCAAACTTTGCCAACCCCCCAAAGGAGATGGCTAATATGGTGTTATCCTGTGAGAGATGTTCATTTAGATTTTTTTCTTTACACCAGAGGGCATGAAGTCTCTTCATAAATATTAGCAAAAGTTTGTTGCAATGTTTGAGCCCCAAAGTAGGGAGACAACTACCAGCTGATGCCCCCTAATATAGACTAATATGCCCAGAAAACTGGTTCCTCTCTCTCTTCTGGGACTTGCACTTCATACTTTCACAGAAGTAGAAAATACTTAAAGTCACTCATCCATAATCATAGCTCTGTTTCCTAAGCTGTTGTTGTTGTTGTTGTTGTTGTTTTTAGGTGCCACCTAGATGAGTCCGACTCATAGCAACCCTCACAGGGTTTTCCATGGTCTATTGCTTCGGGGATGGGGGTTTAGCTCAGTTGGTAGAGCACTGCTCCGCACTTTCTGAGGACCCAGGGTCGATCCCCAGTACTGCAAAAACGGAAGAAGGATGTGGCAATCCACTCCCAAAACAATCAGCCATTAAAAACCCTATGAGGGTCACTATGAGCCCAACTGAGGGGACCTAACAACAACAACTCAGCCTGCAGCTGTACCACTATGGTGTCTGATCCCATCAGATCTCAGAAGCTATGCAGGGTTGGACCTGATTAGTACTTGGATGGGTGACCACGTGGGAATAACAGGTGCTGTAGGCTTGGGAGAAGGACCCAGCAAGGTACTCCCAAAAAACAATCAGCCATTGAAAACCCTATGAATAGCAGAGAAGCACTGACAATAGTGTCTCATCTATTGTACATTGAGTCATATGAGTTGGATATCTACTCGACTGCACCTGACGACAACAACATTGTTCCAGAATTGTTTTCGAGAGGAGATTGCCACATCATTCTCCCATTTTTACAGCAGGTACATATTTGGTGGCAACTAAGATATTCAGACACTAAGTCAATGATTTTCCCACTGGCTGATGATATATGATTGCATTATAGTAAGTATTCCAAGGGTGCTTCGCCCTTACAGCTGTTTCTTTATAAGAGTAAGAAAAACATGAGCCTATCCAATGTGTTTGGGCTGGGATTTAGCTCAGTTGGTAGAGTGCTGCTCTACAGTGTCTGAGGAACCTAGTTCAATTCCCAGCACCGCAAAATGGGAGAAGGACCTGGCAATCCACTCCCAAGGCAATCCGGAAACAATCAGCCATTGAAAACCCTATGAGGGTTGCTATGAGTCAGACACGACTCCACAGCACCTAACAACAACAACATCCAATGTGTTCATAAAAATTATTTTATTTAATTAATGGATTCTTCTTGTGATTTTCATTCACGGACAAAGATGCCCTAAGAGACACATTATGCTTGGTGGTCTGGCATTGATGAGGTAGCAGCATTTAGTGGGCAGAGGCCAGGGATGCTGCTAGACATCATACAATGCCCAGGACACCCTCCCAGCAGAATCAGCCCGAAGGCTGAGTGATGGGTGCGGACAGATCTCTGCTTGCAGGATTAGCTGTGGGCACCCTGAGCTCCTTCCACTCCCATCGCTTGGCCAGAGGTCAGACTTTATTGATCGAACTATCGAACTAACTACACAACAGGTTTTTTTTGTTCTTCTGGTTTGTTTGTTTGATTGTTTGTTGTGGTACTGGGGGTTGAACCCAGTGCCTTGCACTTGCATGCTTTGCAAGTGCTGGACCACTGAGTTGTGCCCCCAGCCCATTTTTATTTTTTTACTTTTTGATACAGGGTCTCACTAAGTTATGCAGACTGCCTCTGGTCTCGAACTTGAGATCCTCCTGCCTCTGCCTCCTGAACCACTGGGATTACAGGCGTGCACGACTGCGCCCGGCTACAGAACTGTTCTTGGGAGTCTGGTATTTCTGGTCAAACCAGACACCCAGGCATGTGACATAGCTCTCCAGGACCACAAGCTCTGCCCAGCTTCAGGGCTGGTTGGTGAGCGGTTCACAAGGCACGGGCCATCCCTCCACAGAGGAGCCAGAAAAGGGGGCCCTCTTTGCCAGAGGAGGAAGTGGGCGTTGGGCCTGTGCAGCATGTTTAACGCACACGAGGACCAGTACGGGAGGCCGTCCACGTGCAGATTCCCCCTGCAGGTCTCAGGCCTCCCCAGGGGACCCAGCATTTGCCAGGAGCTCCCAGGCGATGCCCATGACCCAGGCCCATCGTGCTTTGAGTCCACGAAGCACCCAGCACCAGGTCCTGCCATGGTAGATGTCAGAGCTACGGCTGGAATCTGCCTGATTGACTCGGTCCTACTGGCTCCTTCCCTCCAGGCCCAGCTCTGCAGCGCTGGCCCTGTCCCCTGAGGACGAGGCTCCTTCTCCTCTGAGCACTGAGCAGCCGCAGGAATTCCTCAGCGCCGGGTCCCACCTCCCCCCCATCTAAGCAGGTGTTAGCACGCGGTGCAGGTCCGCCATCGGCCCTGTTTCTCCCCTTGAGCTTCCCAGCAGAGTCCTGTGGGAGGGTGCGATGGTCCACCAGGCTGTTGTAGGGAGGTGGGGGTAAAATCTTAGCCCCACCTGGGGACAGCCGTCTCACCTAGGTGTCAGCTTCCAGCCCTCTGGTTTCTCAATGTTCTCCTGTGGCCTGAGCTGCTCAGGACTGAAGACGGAAAGAAGAAAAACGTGGCCTGGTCTTCAAGACCTCAGCCTTCAAATGGGGCCGACAGGAAGAAAGGTGCGGTGAAGACTTAAAGCAGCGATAGAAAACAGACGGGGACTCAGGGTCCAAGATGCAGGGCCTGCCACCACACCAGGAAGGAGGACAGGGCTGGGATGCCTTGGGTTGGGGACACAGGCCTGAAGAAGGGGAGGCTGGACCTGGGCCTTGAAGGACAGCAGCATCAAAGGGATAGACAAGAGGAATGATGGTCCCTTGGCAGGTGGCACGGGCTGGACAAGGGTGGTGAATGGGATCAAAAAGGCCAGGCTGAGAAGGTGAACTTGCAAAGCATGCTGGGAATGTGTCAGATGGTGCGTTAAGACATAGACACAGTGAGTGGGAGCAGAGAGGGAGCCCTGTGGCCATCTTGGCAGGGCCAGGAAGCAGAAGGGCACCAAGAGCTGCCAGGTGAAGGCTCCCGGGGTAAAGGTGTGCGTGGCGGCACAGGGAAGCGGGGAGGAGGTGGGTGGTGGCGGTGGCGGCAGAGGGGGACTGCCAGGTCAGGTGCGGGCAGGAGGACAGTGGCAATGATCTGGGGCCAGATTTTGACGGGCATTGTTGTCCAGGCCTGGATGGCATACAGCCCTCTCTTACCTTCCACCTGCCCCCCGCAGGTCCCCAGCAGCCTATTCTGTGACCCCAAAAAGCCTCCTCACTGTTTCCCCTATGGAGCCCATCCATGCACCCTGGTCTCTCTGGCCTCTAGTAGGGTCCAGGGCACAGAGAGGGAGATCAGCAAAAGGACAGATGAACGTTGAGGTAGGCCAGGAGGTGGGCGTGGCCCTGGGACCCCCCAAGGGAGCTCAGAGCCTGCAGAGATGAAGGGCTACGGAACAGAGCTGTGACCTTGCAGCACAAGGTAATAAGACGCAAGGGTAATATTTGTTGTTGTTGTTAGGTGCCTTCTAGTCGCTATCCGACTCATAGCGACCCTCATAGGGTCTTCAATGGCTGACTGTTTCGGGATTGCCGTGGGAGTGGGTTGCCACGTCCTTCTCCCATTTTTGCGGTGCTGTGAATTGAACTCGGGACCTCAGAGATTGCAGCACAGCGCTCTACCTACTGAGCTAAATCCCAGCCCCACAAGGGTAATAAGATGAACTTATTTGTGCCCAGTAGGTGCTGGAACAGGGCTGTGAGCTTTACCCATCTCATTTCTAATTCTCCTGGCCATTCTTCAGGCTCCGGCTTAGTGTCCCCCACGGGCTATAGATAGAGAAATGAATATCAGGGAAGTGAACTTGACCAAGAGCATAACTGGAGTGTGTCTGTACCAGGAAAGGCAGCCAAGTCTGTCATGGGCTCCTCACCTCTGTCTTTGCCCCACCTGCCCGCCATCATTGCCACCTTCACAATAACCATAGCAATAGTTTTCATGCTCTTCCCTAAAACTCTGCAGTGACTCACGAAGGACGATGACCGTTCTCGCTAGAGTGGACTCCTTCCATGCATCGTTCTCCCCCACTGTAATTCATTGTGCTTTATCACTTTTGATTGTTTTGCTATATTTAAATTATGATTGTAAGCTATAATTGTAACTTGTCTTTATCAACTATGATCCTAACATATTCTTGTGTATTACATGCTTCCTGATAGACTTTAAGCTCCACGGTTACACTTGGCCCTTTATACCTGTTCCATAAGCATTTGTAAATGAACAGCGGAGTGGCTGGAAGTGCAACTCTAAAGCCCACGTTCTGTCTCCGTTCCACCACTCCTGTCCATGGACATCATTGCTGTGGACTGAAGATGTCTCCCGAGGAGGCTTGGGTGCAAAGCGTCTCTGGGCCCTGGGTCATGGAGACATAGAAGTCTAGGAACGGCGAGATGCACTGTAAGATCCCTTCCACCTCCATGGCAGCTAAAGGAGAACAAGTTAAGAGCACCAAAGAAGAGCTGCAGCAACGATGATTGTCTTCACATTAAAAAGAAACTTCGCCAGGTGATTCAATAAAGGCTTCAAGGATATGATCAGAGGGCTTATTGCTCCTCCACTAAAGGAGGAAGATAATTGACTTTAGGTTCCATCAAATTAGGCACGGGGGAGAATTTGCTACAATAAGAGAGCAAAGAAGAACTTCTCTCCCGAGAAGTGCTTTGCAGAAGCACCCGGACTTCTTGTGCCTCTGAGGGGGCGTGGTGCTAAGGCATCACGTGATCTTTCCAAATCTGGTTTCACCTGGATTCTTTCAGGGAGTTCACCTCAGCGCAGTACTACAGGCACATTTTTTTAACTGCTGCGTAAAAACTGCATATATTCATCCTAATATAACGAGATGTCTTGAAATGTGTATGCATTGCAGAATGGCTAAAATGAGCTAATTAACATTTGCATGACCTCATGCGTGTCTTTTGTGGCGAGAACATTTAGCTAGGATAAGATAAAATCATTATGGGTTTATGTAAGAAGCTAAAATCTTTGAATAAGCGTGTCTCTGCTCCAAATTAGGAAATATTTTTTTAAATTTATTTTTAAAGAAACTCTGGTTAAAATTATGCCATTACTGCTATCTAGCCCCAAACACACACACACACATGAATTAATTGAAAAGTAAAAATTATTTCTGACTTCTTACAGCAATAAAGAAGTGGATTTGAAAGGATGCCCGGTTGGTAGCAAACCTGTAACATAAATTGAGCCCCAGCGTGCTGAGGAGACAGCCCTCTTCAACTTCCCATGGAGGGCATGAGAAGATCAAACCAGCCTTTCCATCCAGCATGGGTTTCTAACTTGATTCAGTAAAGACCAAGGCAACAAGTGACCCTGAAAGTGTTTTCAATGGTTGTTTGTTTTTAGGGATTCCTTTGGGAGTGGATTGCCAGGTCCTTCTCCCGTTTTTGTGGTGCTGGGGATTGAACCCAGGTCCTCAGATAGTGTAGCACAGCACTCTACCAACTGAGCTAAAAGGGCTGGGATTTAGCTCAGTTAGTAGAGCGCTGCACTGCAGTCTCTGAGGCCCTGAGCTCGATTCCCAGCACCGCAAAAATGGGAGAAGGGCCTGGCAATCCACTCCCAAGGCAATCCCAAAAGAGTCAGCCATTGAAAACCCTATGAGGGTCACTATGAGTCAGATACTGATTCGACGGCACCTAACAACAACAACAACCAGGCACCAAGAGAGCTGCCTAATTACTCCCTGGTCTTCACTAACGTGTTTCAGTGCAGGCTGGGGACTAGAACCAGGTCCCATACAGGGCAAAGCTATACCCACCTCCCGTTCTCCCTTTAACTAGCAATTCACTGAAAAGATCTTGTGGACCTCAAGACAGGAGCATTTCTAATTCTGCCACCTCCCAACTTTACTGATGTTCTGTAAGATAGGCAGCTTACGTGTCAGCTGGGGCAGGCTAAGGGAGGCCCAGGATGCTGGGAAACACTACTCCTGGCTGTGTCCATGGGAGAATTTCTGGAAGAGATTACCATGGGAGTCCGTGGACTGAGTAAAGAAGATCTCCCTCACCAATGTGGGTGGGCACCATCCAATTCTTTGAGGGCCTGAACACAGCAAAAAAGATGGAGGAAGGTCAGATGTGTTGTCTCTGAGCTGGACATTCACCTTCTCTTGCCCTCTGACATTGGCTCTTCTGGTTCTCTGCCTTTCAGGCTTGGACTGAAATGACCACCAGCTCCCATGGGACTCTAGCTTGCAAATGGCAGGTGATGGGTCCTGTTGGCCCCCAGAACCGCGTGGGCCATTCTCATAATAGATGTGTTATACCCTGTGGGTTCTGCTTCTCTGGAGAACCGTGACAAATGCCAACCTCCTTTTCAATCATCCAAGGAAAATCAAATTTGATTTGCACTTTTGTTACATAAGGATCCCAACGATGATAAGAAAAGGTAAAACTGAGCTCGGGTTCTGTCGTGATACTAACAGTCAAGAAGGCTGATAATGAAAACTTATTCACACTCGGATTTCCAATGCTACTGCATTCCTGGCTGCAATGGAACCCGTACGTATTTTATAAAGCAAACGGGGCTCTTCTCTCCCTACAGTGATGCCCCACTACATTCACTATGCCACCCTAGCTAATTCATGTGAATATTTTGCAACTTTTTAATAGAGATCATTATGTATGGGAACCGAGTTGCCAATTAATCCCTCCAGAGACTCTGTGATAGTCAGTTTTCTGGTACTGCAACAAAATACCTGAGACGATCAACTTAAAAACAAGAAAGGTTTGTTTTGGTGTCTAGTTTTGGAGGTTTCGATCTATGGTCAGTTGACCTTTGGCTTTCAGGTCTGTGAGGAGGTGGCACAGCACGGCAGGGGTGCATGGGGAAGGAAGCTCCTCACGTCATGGTGTCCAGGAAGCAAAGAGAAAGGGGACTGGACTAGTGTCCTGCAATCTTCTTCAGAGTCACGCCCTCAGTGACCTAAGGCCTGCCACCAGGCCCCACCTTGTCAAAATTTCACCACCTCCCGGAAGTGCCATGCGGGGGACTAAGCCCAACACAAGAGGGCCAGTCCAGGTCCCAACTGGAGCTGGCTCTGAGGGATTGGCATGAGCTGTGCTTGCTGGATTGTGTAAGAAAAAGGTGGGAGAAAGCCACTTGGGGAAAAGCTTCAGCATGGACGTTCACTTAAAATGAAGCAGGGTGGTTTTCTATTTTGAAGATAGTAAGATTCACCAGATGGGAGAAGGACGTGGCAATCCACTCCCAAGGCAATCCCGAAACAGTCTGCCATTGAAAACCCTATGAGGGTCGCTATGAGTCGGATACCAACTCGATGGCGTCTAACAACAACAAGATTCACCAGAAGGAACTGAGGGAGAAAAATCAACATCAAGCCTGAGTGGGGGAAAAAATGCTTTAAAAAATATATATAGCCAGAGCCAGGCGTGGTGGTACACACCTATAATCCCAGTGGCTTGGGAGGCGGAGGCAGGAGGATCACAGGTTCGAGACCAGAGGCAGTCTGCGTAATATAGTGAGACCCTGTCTCAAAAAGTAAAAAAAAAAAAAAAAGGCCGGAGGGTACAGCTCGGTGGTCCAGCACTTGCAAGGCACACAAGCACAAGGCCCTGGGTTCAACCCCCAGTACAAAAAAAAAAAGTATATAGGTATATGTATGTATATATATATATATATATATATATATATATATATACACACACACACATATATATACATATATATGTATGAATGTATGTATGTATGTACATGTACTCTGCAGTCTCTGAGGTCCCGAGTTCAATTCCCAGCAACGCAAAAATGGGAGAAGGACGTGGCAACCCACTCCCAAGGTAATCCCGAAACAACCAGCCATTGAAAACCCTGTGAGGGTCGCTATGAGTCGGACACAACTTGACGGCACCTAACAACAACAACAACAAATATGTGTGTGTGTGTGTGTGTGTGTGTGTGTGTGTGTGTGTGTGTGCGCGCGTGTGTGTGTTTGTACAGCCAGGAGAGAGCTGAGACATTTTCTGACAGCACTTCAGGCCCCAGCGACGTCCCCAGCACGGCCAAGGGTTCTACAGGTCTATGTGGCCCCTTCTCCTAAGACCCAGTCCCCTGCCCACCTGGCCAGCAGACACCAGCATCACCAACACCAGCCGGGGACACCACCACCCAGCGTAGAAAACACAGCTTCTGATTTTCATGACATGAAATCGTTATCGTGACTACATTAAACGGAACCTACGGTCACACCAGATAAAGAGAAAAAGGCATGAGATGGCTTTTGACACGAACTGGAGAGGCAGATGGCGTGGCTCCGATACCAGTGATGTGAAGATATGTGAGTTTCACAGTTTCATCTCCAGCGGCCCCTTTCTGTTCTGAAAACCCAAACATCAACACCGTAGGGCCAGAAAGCCAAACTCCTGCTGGCTAGGATGTGAAACTCACCCCACAGCCTTTCACCATGATGCTAAACGAAAGTGCAGAAAGTCCGGCAGCTAGAGGAACGTTCGCACTCTCTCAGACAAGATCTCTGAGGTCTCCCTAATTTTAATACTCAAATGCTGTTAGCAACAATAGAAAGCACAATTTAAATATGCAAGTTGGTGATTTTTTTTTAATGCATTCGGGGTTCTTCTGAGAATTCTGAAATTTCCATAGCAGCTGCGTACTTCGGTCCTGGTGGCGTTGGGGGAAACACTTACTAAAACCATATCTGGAGCCAAAACCACCTGCACAAAAACAATTTTCTCCCTATTGTTGAGTGAAAATTCCATGAGCAAAGAATTGTACCAGGTCCAGCAGAAATATATCTTTCCACTAAAAGTATTACCCGCGTGAGCCTGTTTATCATGTTTACCTTGGAAATAAGCAACAGGAACACTAACGCTCTCTCTTTTTCCCTTCCACGACCTCATCCTCCACCCTTTGTTAAGAGAGTGAGAGGAAGCTGGCCGGAGATTGGCAGTAACAAGTGCAACGGTCCCCTTTCCGGTGAGCAGGCGCCCTTCAGAGTGCACCCCACATCTGCAGCATGCCAGCTCAGAGAGCTCTGACTCAGAACTGCCGCACACGCTTCTTGGCTCCACGTGCTTTTCAGCCTGTGGCCCAGCCGGCCGCAGTGCGTCTTTGCTAATTTATCAGCCGGTGCAGGTCTCAGCTGCGGGCCTCCGCTTTGATCACAGCCGAAGCCCAGAGCACGGCAGCCTCATGTGTGATCCTGGGTCTGGATCAGCAGAGGCTGGGAGAACTAAGAAGAAGTGCAGAGGGGACGGAGAGCCTGCCTGGGCCACCTGCTCCCCTCATTAGCGTGGGATGAAATGGCGCAGCTCATTGGCCTGGGGAGAAGGGGTTATGTGGTGGAATCGGGGTGGGGAAAGTTAGAGGCACTCCCGGGGGGGTGAATTCCATCCCATCTGCTGCCTCTTATTACCCTGGACTGAGTACCAAGCACTGGACTTGGCATTAGAGATGATTGGGACCCAGCCCCAGGGACTCAGCTTATAGCAGGGACCCCAGACATGGAGAGACAGCTGCATCTGATGTATGTCAGACCCGTGAACGTGTGAAAGGGGAGACGTAAGGAACAATAGGAATACAGAAAGACAGGCTGCAGAGATCATTTGGCCAGAAATTTACCCAGAAAAGGAAAATAAGAGGGAACAAAAAGTTTCCAGGACCTTGTCTTCCCTGTGCAAATCCATTTATTAAGCACCTACTATATGCAATTATAGAGCCAAGCAAAGTAAAATCTTCAACACCCGTGGAAGCAGCAGTCAAGAAATCAAAAGACGCATTGCTCTAGGAAAAGCTGTGGCAAAAGATCTCTTTAGAGTATTGAAAAGCAAAGATGTCACATTGAAGACGAAGGTGCATCTGACTCATGCCATGGTATTTCCAGTGTCATCATATGGTTGTGAAAGCTGGACATTGAACAAGGGAGACAGAAAAAGAATTGATGCTTTTGAATTGTGGTGCTGGAGACATCTATTGAATATACCATGGACTGCCAAAAGAACCAACAAATCTGTCCTAGAAGAAGTACAGCCAGAGTGCTCCGTGGAAGCAAAATTGGCCAGACTGCATCTTACATATTTCGGACATGTAGTCAGGAGAGAACAATTCCTGGAGAAGGACATCATGTTTGGGAGAGTGGCAGGTCAACGCAAAAGAGGAAAACCCTCCACCAGATGGATTGACACAGTATCTGCAACAATGGGCTTAAACATAAATAAGATCATTTGCCTGGCACAGAATCGGCAAGTGTTTCGATCTGCTGTACATAGGGTCGCTATGAGTCGGACTTGACTCGATGACACCTAACAACAACAACAACAACATATGCATTTGGGAGAAGGACCTGGCAACCCCCTCCCAAAAATCTATCTGCCATTGAAACCCCTATAAACAGCAGAGAAGCACTGACCGTAGTGTTTCCCCTGCTGTACAGAGGGTCGCTATGAGTCGGATACCGACTCGACGGCACCTAACAACAACAACAACAACTATATGCAAAGTAGCCTGCAGCCGTAGTACTGTGGCATCTGATCCCATCAGACCTCAGAAGCTAAGCAGGGTCAGGCCTGGTTAGTACCTGGATGGGAGACCACCTGGGAACACCAGGTGCTGTAGCCTTGGGAGAAGGACCTGGCAACCCACTCCCAAAAATCAATCAGCCATTGAAAACCTACGTACAGCAGAGAAGTACTGACAATAGTGTTTCGCCTATTGTACATAGGGTCGCTATAAGTTGGATACCGACTCGACAGCACCTAACAACAACAACAAAAGCAAAGTACACAAGAACTCTCCCAAACTTCAAGACGGAAACACAAATGACGGTGGCAAAGAAGGCGTGGCGAGTCGTTTGCTGGTCCAGCACACTATGGACAAGACCCTGTCTGAGGCAGAGACTCTGGAGTGTTTCCAGGGAAATTGCAGCCTGCAGCGAGCTTTCAAGGTGAGTGGGACTTCAACTCGCCAAGACGGGAGAGGACTTTGACAGGGCAACATGGCCAGGGGCGGAGTTTCCTTCTGCACGTGTGAAGGCTGGAGACGCGCAGCCTTCAGGTGGCCCAGCTGGAACAGCAGCTGGTACCCTCTTCATTCTCAAGGTCACTTGGAGACTGGGCCTCCTTGCCTTGCAAAGAACCATCAGACCCAGAACTCAGGGAGTCCACGAGGCAAGAGAGAGGCTGGCCCAGCCAGCAGTGACCCAGCCCAAGTCCCTCGTGGCTTTTATCATGACTGATTCCTTCCCAGCCTCCTGGAGAGGTCCCTCTTCCCTCCCACACCCCCCTTTCACATGCCCCAACTTCCTCCCCACCCCATCAGCTTCTTAACTCCCTGTGCAACTTTCCGCCAGCTGCTTAACTGCTCTGTCATCTCAAGTTCCTCCTCTGTGAAAAGGCGACAACTAAAAATGTATGTCATAGTGTCCTGCTGGAGATTAGATGGACTGGGGCTTAGCACAGAACCTGGTCAGGAATGTGTGCTGACAGATTTTCATTGCACGCAACTATGATTCTGTTACTAAGGAATCCCAGCCCCACCCATCGCTTCACCAGCATTCATAAGCACAGGACTCCCACGTCCGTATCTGCAGCTCCTGCCTCCTTTCAGCCTGCCTTGTAAGTCCAACAGCCCCTGTGGACACCCCAGAACCAAGGCAGGCATCTCAAGTCCTGCAGAGCCCTCTGAGAGTGCTCACAGAGTACTCACTGGAGTAGATCATGGAATGGAATTTCTTTTAAACAAAGGGAAAGTTCTGCCCTGTAGCTAGTTACAGGAAGGTAGAGAAAGGGGGTACAAAATTGCCTCATTATGGCGGCCGTCATCCCTCCTCATCCTTACCTCGCCCCACCACCTGAGTGAACGGGGTCAGCACCCAGCAGCTGCCCAGAATAGACCCCAGACTCACCCCTCATTTTCCATCCCATCATGGGCCTGATTTCCTCAAAACCTCTTCTGGTATGATCTCTGCCCCACCACGCCCACTCCCTCTACTTATCCCTCCTACTTGCCCTGCCCTCTCCAGCCTGGGTCTCACACAACAGCCAACACCCAAGTGGAAAGTGGTCACTCTCCAGGTTCATCCCTCCCTGCCTGGCCTCGGCATTCCCCATCACATCTATGCTCACGGCCGTGCACGAGACCCTTCTGGAACGTTCCTGCTTTTGTAGCGCCATCTCCATAAATGCGGGCTTCACACTTGGTAAAGAGCAAGCTTTCAGTAAATAATAGGAATGAATGAATGAATGAATGAATGAAACTTCCGTAAGTTCCTCATAAGAACCTTCCCCTGGCCCTTCTGAACCACCCGTATTCCTAACCCTTAGAAGTGCACTCCCTGCAGGCAGCCCATTACCCTGCCCTCACGTCCACTCTGGCTGACTCCCGGCATGGCCATGAGGATCTGGGACTCTCCCCAGGCTGGGATGGGTGCCCTTTGTGCCTTGGAGACGCTCTGGGTCTATCGCCCCTGTGGAAGACTCTTCCTGAAAGAGTTATTTCTTGCTGGCCATCCCGATGACCTCAGAATTCCTGAAGTCAGGAATGCATCAGGCTTGTCTGGGAGTCCCTTGCCTACTACCTGTCTAATGTAGGTGTTGTTGTTGTTGTTGTTAGGTGCCGTCGAGTCAAGTCCGACTCATAGCGACCTCTTCTGGTATGTACAGCTGGTATGTACAGCAGATCGAAACACGTGTCCATTCTGTGCCAGGCAAACATGATCTTATTTATGTTTAAGCCCATTGTTGCAGACATTGTATCAATCCATCTGGTGGAGTGTTTTCCTCTTTTGTGTTGACCTGCCACTCTCCCAAACATGATGTCCTTTTCCAGGGATTGATCTCTCCTGACTACATGTCCGAAATATGTAAGACGCAGTCTGGCCATTCTTGCTTCCAAGGAGCACTCTGGTTGCACTTCTTCTAGGACACATCTGTTGGTTCTTTTGGCAGTCCATGATATATTCAATAGACATCTCCAGCACCATAATTCAAAAGCATCAATTCTTTTTCTGTCTCCCTTGTTCAATGTCCAGCTTTCAC
Source organism: Pedetes capensis (assembly GCA_007922755.1). Classification (NCBI taxonomy): domain Eukaryota; kingdom Metazoa; phylum Chordata; class Mammalia; order Rodentia; family Pedetidae; genus Pedetes; species Pedetes capensis. Next base: position 127,236 of record VMDO01004106.1, read on the forward strand.
AACCATATGATACGACTGAAAATACCATGGCATGAGTCAGACACACCTTCATCTTCAATGTGACATCTTTGCTTTTCAATACTCTAAAGAGATCTTTTGCCACAGCTTTTCCTAGAGCAATGCATCTTTTGATTTCTTGACTGCTGCTTCCATGGGTGTTGATTATAGAGCCAAGCAAAGCAAAATCTTGGACAACATCAATCTTTTCTCCATTTATTGTGAAGTTGCATGCTGACCCAGTCGTAAGGATTTTTGTTTTGTTGATGTTTAGTCATAACCTATATTGAAGGCTATGATCTTTGATCTTCATCAGTAAATGTTTTAGATCCTCTTCACTTCAAAGTGAGAATGTAGGTGTAGGCACCCATTAATGATTTGTTAACCCTCGGAGGAATGGATTGAATGCCAATTGTGAAATATAAACAGTACTAGTGAAGGGAGAAAGACTGCAGACATAGCCCTGTGGCATCCGATCCCGTCAGATCTCGGAAGCTAAGTGGGATCGGGCCTAGTTAGTACTTGGATGGGAGACCGCCTGGGAACACCAGGTGCTGTAGGCTTGAGAGACGGACCCAGCAACCCACTCCCAAAAATCAATCCGCCATTGAAAACCCTATGAACAGCAGAGAAGCACTGACAATAGTGTTTCACCTGTTGTACATAGGGTCGCTATGAGTCAGATCCCCACTCAACAGCATCTAACAATAACAAGTGAAGGGAGAAATCAACGTGGCATCTCTTTTTACTTTATTTCCACAGGACTTCACAGCACATGGCCCATTCTTAGGAGGCTAGAATGGACTTTAGTTATTGATTTTTTTTTCCCCTCCTCTTTTCTGCCAGACTCACTTCCTGTTGTTACTGCATTGACAGGCTCTTAGAAGGTTTACCTTTCCCTCAAATGCCTCGTGGCGATTAGCAACTATAATCGCCACTGACCAGTCCAGTTTAGCACAGAAATAGCAAAGCAGCCTTCATTCACCAGCAGACTTTCAACGCTGACAGTCGGAACGGCCAAGAGAAATTCATTAAGCACCGAGCAATAAAAAGAACAGGGGAAGTTGAGACAGAGCAAGTCCCTTGGGCGTTGCAAGAGCAGGGCTTTGTGGTGAAATCCTCCTAAAGGAACCTGGGGAAATCACATCATAAGCGCCAGCGGACGGCTGGAGGATAACAAGCTCAGTGCCACTTCATGGCGACACAACGTGCCTTGCAGAGGAAGGAGCGTGACCCAGAGCCACTGGGAGGCAGGCTGGAAAGAGCTTCTGCACACCCCGGCCCCTAGCCACTGTCTGCCTTCTTAACGCATTCCTTAAGGACAATTCCCCTGGCCTAGTAGGCGCTGAAGCAAGACATGGGACATGGGGAAAGCACACCCCACGCTAAGTGTGCAGCCCAATGTGGATCAAGAGGGAACAGAGGTGGGGGTGTGCATACACATACATATATGTTCCTGCACATAGGCTTAGCTCAATTGGTAGCATGCCACTCCGCCCTCTCTGAGGCCCTGGGTTTGCTCCCCAACACCATGAAAATGGGAGAAGGATGTGGCAGCCCACTCAATCCCTAGCCCCACTCAAGCCCAAAACAATCCCTAAAGCAATCAGCCTATCACAGTGACTATGAGTCAGACCCAACTGGACAGCACCTAACAATAACAACAAACTATATATATATACATATATATATACACACACACATATATATGTATATATATGTATATATGTGTATATATATACACACACATATACATACATATATATATATATACACATACACATATATAAATGTTATTAGCTGCCATTGAGTTGTGTCCCACTCATAGCGACCCTCATAGGGTTTTCAATGGCTGATCATTTCAGGATTGCCTCGGATGTGGGTTGCCACATCCTTCTCCCATTTTTGCAATGCTGGGAATCAAACTCAGGGCCTCAGAGACTGCAGAGCAGCGCTCTACCAACTGAGCTAAATCCCAGCCCACATATATACATATATATATGGCCTGCAGCCATAGCCCTGTGGTATCCGATCCCATCAGATCTCAGAAGCTAAGCAGGGTCAGGTTTGGTTAGTACCTGGTTGGGAGACCACCTGGGAACACCAGGTGTTGTAGGCCTGGGAGAGGGACCTGGAAACCCACTCCCAAAAATCAATCTGCCATTTAAAACCCTATGAACAGCAGAGAAGCACTGACAATAGTGTTTTGTCTATTGTATGTAGGGTCGCTATGAGTCGGATAGCGACTCCACGGCACCTAACAACAACAACAACACACATATACACACACATACATATACACACACACATACACGCAAAGGAACTGGGGGTAAAAACTTGGTCACGAACTACTTAGAAATTTATAGGACTATTTCCCACGCAGGACGAGCAATGAAGCTTCATCTTCAAAGATACAGAGTAACTGCAACGTGCAGAAACTGGGAGAAAGTTCGAGCTTTTCAGAAAACATCTGTGAGCCAGGGGCACCAGGGGTGGACTCCGAGTAGAAAACCACGTAACGTATTGTCCAATCCAGGGTGTGTCTGAGAACAGGAGGAGAAGTTCCCGATTGCACAAAGACAGCCCCACACACACCAGCAGCTAAGCGCGTGGGGCTCCTTGCTCTGAGGTGTGGAGGCAGTGAGCGGGTCCTGTGGTCAGGAGGAGAAAGAGTCCAAAGTTACAAAGGCCACAGCCCACCTTTTTAAACATAGCCCTCTCTAGACTTAGTTCTTTGACTTTGCCCCGATGCGATTTCAGCCTAAGTCACATAGGCACTTCTCCCCAGCGAAAGCAAGCAATGAGATGTGGGAAGCGCTATGGAGACACGGGCCAGGGCTCTTGTGAAAGTCTTTCGACACCCAAGCCCGCTTCTGCAGACAGGAAGCGTGTAGCAAGCAGCGTGCGCAGGGGCTGCAGGCGCCAAGAAGACTCAGAGGCGGCCCTCATCTCATTCGCTACACACCAGCATCCTTCCTTTGGAAAAGAGGCCCGCCAAAGTGAAGTCCACAGGATTCTGCATCAGAAAGATAACTTAAATTACAATCGGGTGATTTTAAAGAAGAGAGGAGAAACAGGCGCATAACCGGTGTGCTGGAATCTTCAGTTTTTTCTTCAGACTTCATCCTGGCTGCCACCACAGGACTGTCTTGTTGATTACTTCTAGGGCTGGGCATTTGAGAGGCGCTCGCTTCAAGCCAGGGCCCCCACCAGATAAAACCGCCAATGGAAAGCTGGAGTCAGGTAGCCATCGTTTAAGAAATAAACAAACTTGCCGGGCACAGTGGCACACGCCTGCAATCCCAGCAGCTTGGGAGGTAGAGGCAGGAGGATCGTAAATTGGAGACCAGAAGGCAGTCTGCGTAATTTAGTGAGAACCTGTCTCAAAAAGTAAAAAAAAAAAAAAAAAAA